>PVIC010031489.1:0-21262 GCA_004025085.1 Thryonomys swinderianus | reverse complement strand
TTTTTTTTTTTTTTTTGAGACAGGGTCTCGCTTTGTAGTTCAGGCTGACACTGAGCTCACCATGTAGCCCAGACAAGACTCAAACTCAGCAATCTTCCTGCCTCTGCCTCCTGAGTGCTGGGATTACAGGCATGAGCCACCATGCCTGGCACTGTGGTATGTGGTATTGATGGCTGGTGAGTGTGAGTCACCATGCCCAGCATTGTATGTGGTTACTGGGATCGAACTCAGGGCCTTGTGCTTGCGAGGCAGGTGTCAGAACCACTGAGCTAAATCTCCAGCCTTTTTTTTTTTTTTTTTTTTTGAGACAGGGTCTCTATAGTTCAGGCTGGCCTTGAGCTCGCTATGTAGCCCAGGCAAGCCTGAAACTCAGCAATCCTCCTGCTTCTGCCTCCCAAGTGCTGGGATTACAGGCTTGAACCACCATGCCCAGCACTGTGCTATGTGGTACTTACTGCTGGTGGGTGTGAGTCACCATACTCAGCATTGTTGTATGTGGTTTCTGGATTGAACCAGGGACCTTGCATTTGCTAGGCAGGTGCCAGAACCACTGAGCTAAATCTCTGGCTCTCTGTCTCTTGATCCTCTTCCCATTTGAACAAAGTCTATCTTCCTCTTTGTATGATCTATATTTTATTTCCCACTTATTTATAATTTGGATTTCTCATATAAGACTAACCATGTGTTATTTATGCTTTTGTGTTTGATTTACTTTCACTTAATTTTAAGGTCTCAAGCTGCACCACTTATGCTTCTTTATGGCAGAATAATACTCCACTGTGTATAAATACATTTCCTTTATTCATTCATCTGTTAGTGGAAATATAGATTGCTTCCAAGATTTAGCTATTACAAATTTGGCTGCTATAAACATGGATGTATATATCAGTGTGGTAATGATGTTAACTCTCTTGAAAAATAGGGTGCCCAGAAGGGGAATAAATGGGTGAAATGGAATTTCTAGCTATGCTATTTTTGGTAATAAAAGATTCTTACTGTATTGAAATGTTTGTGAATAAAATTATGTGACACCTGGGAATTCTTCAAAATGAGAGAGTAGTAAGGGACTGAGAGGTACAAATGAACAGGACTGTCCATAAAATGACAGTTGTAGAGGAGGTGATGGCTATATCTGGGATAATCATGCTATTCTACCTACTTTAAAAATTTTATTTTGAAAAAATTAGGGTCCTAGGAAATAGTACTTCTCAGCCCAAGCACTTTACACCCTCTGTCAGTGGTGATATCTTAAATAATTATAGTATCATAATAAAACCAGAGTACTGACAGTGGTATGATCAGCAAAGTGTTCAAATTTGATCACTTACACAAGAATTTGTTTGGATGTGCACACACACATATGTACATTTCAGTACATCTTATTCCTTTGCGGTCATACCCACCACCACCCATGCCCAGTGCCTAACCCATTTCTCATCTCTACAATACAAGAGTGTCATATAAAGGGAACTATACAATATGTAATTGGAAGAGATCAGGCGCATTCAGGGTGGTATGACTGTAGACACGACGTGTAATGGCGATGGGATTTTTTTCTCTACTTAGCATAATTCACTTATAGTTTAAGTTGTTGCATACCAGTAGGTTTATTTTTGCCTTTGCTTCTGAGTATATTGTGTAGCCCACAGTCTGTTCAGACTGTTTAATTCATTCATTAAAGGATATGGGGCGGTTTTGGGCTACTGTAGATAAAACTGTGATGAACATTGAGGCATAGGTCTTTGCATAAGCATAGAAGATTATGAAATCCATGGGAATGCTCAGAGAGAAGAATTACCTACCACATTTACCAAAACTGCCACTTCCACAGCCTTCAAAACCGTGTGATCCTGATGACTTTTTCTTTTGAAGTAGAACTGCTTTTAAATTTACATGTCTTTTAAGCACGGATTGGAATTCCATCCATAGTGAGCTACATATTGAGCTCAGGGCCAGCCTGAACTACAAAGCCTTGTCTCAAAAAACAAAACAAAAACACAAATATCTCCCCCTCTCTCCCTTTCTCTCTCTGTCTCTGTCTCTGTTTGTCTCTCTTCAGACAAGGAATTGAACCCAGGGCCTTCGCACTGAGCTAAGTCACCAGTCCCATTTTACATATGTGTATATGTATTTTGATACTGGAGATTGGACCCAAGGCCTTTACATGGAACAATATCCCCAGTCTGATTTTTTTATTTTGAGACAGGCTTTTGCTAACACATTTAAGATGCCCAGACCAGGTTTAAACTTGTAACCTTCTAGCCTCAGCCTCCTAGAGTGCTGAGATTACAGGTATGTGTCACCATACCCAGCCAGAAAGACAAATTTCAATAATTGGATATCCCAAAAGACATTAAAAAAATAATAATGAAACAACTTCATTTCTATAAATTGAGCAACCTAGAATGAAATGGGCCAATTCCTTGAATGATATGAACTATTGAAATTTGCCTAAGCAGGAACAGATGATCTGAGTAATTCTTTATCTACTTTTGAGTGAATTTGTAATTTAAGGATATCTCCAAGTTCAGATAGTTTCAATGGTGGATTCTGTGAAACAATTAAGGAAGAAATACCAATTCTATATGATTTTTGAAGAAAATAAAAGGGGAGGCAACATGTTCTGATTCATTGAATGAGGACTTCTCTACTCTAGTATCAAAGGCAAACACTTTACAAAAAAAACTATTAGACCATTGTCCCTCGGAAAGGTAATGCACAAACACCCACAACTGAATATTAGCAAATCAAATCTAACAATATGTAAAAAGAATAATACATCACAGCCAATGGGGTTTATCCAGGGAATGTAAGGTTTATTTTAACATTTGAATTTAACATTTGAAACCAGCTAAAGGATTTAACATTTGAAAACCAGTTAAATTATTATTTGCTATTGAATTAAACACTAATTAAAAATAACTAAATTAAAAATAAAAAGCACAAGACATGTTTATTTCAACAGTAGAGGAAAAATATTTGGCAAAATCTGTCTTTAGTGCATTACATTAGGATGCAAAATTAGGATGCTTTCACTTGACAAAAGAGCAACAGAAAACCTGTAGCCAATATCGTTTTTAATGGTGGAGACTGATTGCTTCTTCCCCAAGACTAGGAACAAGGAGAGAATGTCTGATCTTACCTTAGTTAATGTCTACTGAGAATTCTAGCTAATTAATAATGATATACAAATAATTGATAGATAGATGATGGTTAGGCAGATGGATGATATACAGAGTAGAGAGAAAAATAAAACTGTCTCACATATATGACATGTTTTATCCATGTAGAAAATACTACAGAATCTACCAAAAATCTAGAATTAATAACTTAGTTTAGTATTCTTACAATAAAAATGTTAATACATAAAATCAATTGTATTTTAACATACTGTGACTAATTTTTATTAAAAATTAAAGATTACCCTATATAATAGCATTCCAAAATAAATACTCAGATATATATTTTTAAAATATGTCCAGGACCTTCACTGCAAAAGCTACAAAATACTAATGAAAGAAATCAAAGAAGACCTAAATAGAGAGACCATCTATGTTCTAGATCAACTAGTACACTGAGTATTATTAAAATGATATTTCTTGGGCCGGAGGGTTAGCTCAGTGGTTCCGGCACCTGCCTCGCAAGCGCAAGGTCCTGAGTTCAATCCCCAGAAACCATATACAATGCTGCGCATGGTGACTCACGCCCACCAGCCATCAATACCACATACCATAGTGCCGGGCGTGGTGGCTCACGCCTGTAATCCCAGCACTCGGGAGACAGAGACAGGAGGATTGCTGAGTTCGAGGCGTGCCTGGGCTACATAGTGAGCTCAGGGTCAGCCTGAACTACAAAGCGAGACCCTGTCTCAAAAAAAAAAAAAAAAAAAAACAAAAAAACATGTAAAGTAATCCTCAAATTTGGAATGCAGGCAGCAGCCTAATATCTATGAGAATTGATACTCATATTCTAGAAACAGCAACCATCAGTTTCTTACTTAAATAAAAACATTTAAAAGTAACCTGAGAGGAAAAATCAGATAGTACTGCAAGTCTCACATGAAAAGGTCAGAACTCAAGAAAGTCAAACACACATGAAGGAGGTCTGAATACTGAAGACATCGGGATGCGGTAATTGCGGGCCCGGCAGGAAGCTCTGCACTCATTGCACTAATCTCTTACAAAAAACCTTCTTCTGTCATTTGGTTTTAGAATTATCTTGGTTTTAACCCAACTTCTCCTAAGCTGATATTGGGTAGAAAAGAAGCTGACTGGGGATGTTAGCCCCGGGACTCAATGACTTCTCCACCTCCCCAGCCATGTGCCCTGCAAGGCAGCCGCATCGGGCTGGGCACACACCCTGCCGTCTTGGGACGAGTCCACACAAACCCCGGGCAGCTGCGTCCGCCGTCTGGGAACAGCTGCTCAGCCTCGGCACTTGAAGAGCTGCTGAAAGCTTTACTGTTTCCAGAAGCAGCTCCAAGTTGCCGGCAACATATTTATTCCAGAAAGAGGGAATATGCCAAGAGCTGGGAGGTGAACGGGGCCTCCGCTAAAGTGAGACTGATAAGAACAACACAGAGACGGGAACTTCACGTAGGAGGAAAGTGGACCAGGGCAACGCGTAAATATAACCAAAGTTGAGCAAGTTCAAGAGGCTGTTCTCTCCCATCTTAAATTCATGGCATCAATTATGTTAACCACTTTCAGATGGGGAGATTTTGGAAACTTTAGAAAAGTAGAACTGGATTAAACTCTCAGAGCGGTTTCTTTTCTTCACTTTGTATTGAGGAAAGAGAAAGAGGCAAAGTGCACGGGCAGTGAGGCAAGGTTTTTGGAGTGACTTTCGGTCACTGCTGAGATTCAGATGTGGGGCCGACTCTCCCTGAGGCTGTGCGACAGCAAGACACACTTGTACTTTCTCCACTGCATTTACTGAAACAAAAAAAGGAGCAATGTAATTTGGGGAGGTTCTCAAAGACAATCAAAATATCTTCCGCTTATTTCTCAGTTGACACCAAAGTTAAATTTAACCGGAATAACCTATTCCCATGCATAAAAGTTAACATGCACTTTAACTGTTCTGTTTTCTTCCTTAAAAAAAAAATATGTTCAAAAGGAAATTACCTATATCTTTATGATATTTAAAAAGAAAATCTCTCTTTGCTGGGCGTGGTGGCTCACACCTGTAATCCCAGCACTTGGGAGGCAGAGGCAGGAGGATTGCTGAGTTCAAGGCTTGCCTGGGCTACATAGTGAGCTCAGGGCCAGCCTGAACTACAAAGCAAAACCCTGTCTCAAAAAAAAAAAAAAATCTCTTCAACTGGTGGCAAAATACCTTCAATAAAATACAATTTTTCCTTTTTCTTATAGAAGCAATATAAAATATATTCAATCTATGTACATGTTTATGTTTGATTTAAATTGGTAGATGTATGTCAAAGTGTGTAATTTAGTGTAATAGTTACTTGATTATGATTCACTGATTGTGTGACTAGAGTTAGGAAGAAATGTGTCTTCCGATGACTGTGTTTTTTTTGAGATTTCTTAAAAAGTCAACTTTTTACAACTAGGAACTATATCTGTGAAACATTTAGTGGAACCTTCTAAGTGAACACTGGGAAGATACAGTGAGTTGGACCATGCAAAATTCTTGGCACAGTGCCTGCCACATATTCATGTTTGCTATTACCATTTTCTTCTCAGGCTAGAAGTAGCAGTAAGTTGATCCAAATATCAGTCAGACTGGCACAGGGTCCTGAGAGGACCACGGTCACAGGTTTCTCCTTGTCCGCTGCCTCTGCAGCCTTTCCTGGCCGCAGGCCTTGGCCAGGGCTGGACCACACCTGGAACAGTGCCCTGGACTCTCTCCAGAACCTTCCAAGGTCCCCAGCTGAGCTGGCGCTCGGTCGCTTTCACAGTGACCTCTGTTACTTTTAGCACAGCACCAGCCCCCACATGATATTTCCTCCTTATGTCTTTTTTTCTATCTTCTTTCTCTGAACGTGAGCTCAGGGATTGAGAGACCTCTCAGAGTCAAGATCAGCACCCAGAACATCAAGGTGCAAACGCATGTGGAGGGAGCATTGTCCAGCCTCATCATCTCATGCACTGATCACAGCCTGAGGAGACACTCTTGAGTTTTCGAGTCACCAGATTCTCTTGAAAACACCAAATATGTAACATGAGCGTCACATCTTTTAAAATTTTTAAACGTTTCATTAGTACGTGCTTCCAATGCATAATGATTACATTCAATGTGGGGAGTGCGTACCTGTACATAATATATCTTAACTCTTATTTCCCTTTCCTCTCCTCCCTCCAGCCACCCTCATCTCTCATCCTGTTACTGAGCAGAAAATTAAAGCAATAGAAGATCCCAGTTGTTACCAGTAGCATAACAGGGATAAGCAGCCAGGCTTGATGAATGGTCTTGGAGGGTCTCACTTCATAGTTCAGGCTGCTGAGCTCACTATGTAGACCAGGCAATCCTCCTGCCTCTGTCTCCCGTGTACTGGGATTATGGGCATGAGCCACCAAGCCCAAACCCAGCATGTGGTATGTGGTACTGATTGCCGGTGGGCATGGCCACTACTCCCAGTATTGTATGTGGTAACCAGGGATCGAACCAGGGACCTTGTGCTTGCCAGGCAGGTACCGGAACCACTGAGCTAAATCTCTGGCCCTATACACTTTTTTTTCCTGGTATTTCTGTATAACATCTGATAAATTGGTCATTCATGTTTTGATCCATTTTGGTCAGCTCTTCCAACTGTTTACTTGTTTCTCCCATATCTACATTGGTCAGTTTATATGATACCTTCATGAACTTTTGGGTCTCATCATCTTTGAACTCAGCAGGTTGTCATCAACTTGTAAAACTCCATGAACTGGCCTTTGCTTTCGTCTCCCTTTGGTGACCCTAGAACTGCCTTGGAAAGATTGGGAAACCTCAGGGGTTGGGGGTTGGGGGTTTGCTTTCCCATATTTCTCTCTCAATCTGTGTCTCCTCTTTCTCTCTCTGATATAGATCAGTAATATATTAATATATATACAACTGATATGTATATCTCAGTAATTGCTGCAAATTATGTTTTTACTCCGCAGTAATAAATAACATGACGCTCCTTTAAATTCCAGCAGAGCTCGGTTGTACGGATGAGTTTCAGGAGTGTGTGTCATCTCCAAGAACAGACGCCTTTCAGGGAGCAACGGGGAATCACTAGGTATGTGAAACTGCTCAGGAAAAAAACAAATACATCAACCTCCTAAATTCAGCTCAAATCTTTGACCCTTGAAGAAGGATCAATTAACTTGTTCTTTAAATAAATGGCACTGCAGCTGCTCTTTCTGCACTTGTCTAGGCAGCTCAGCAGACTCAGGGTTCCCGGCAGCGGGCCCTGAGTGTCCTCTGCTTGCCTTCTCAGCCTAAGGCCCCGCGTTCCTCTGTACAAGCTCAGCTGCCTGCAGACCCGTCTCCCTCACGCCTCCTGCTGTCAGTCCTCTGTTACTGAAGCCTAGATACTCCATGGCAGCCCTTTTACACACTTGCTGTGGGAGCTGATCGTTTCGCTCCAATCCCGAGTCCCAGTTCCATTTCTAAACCGAGAGGCTTAGCGCTACAAGAGTACAGGAAAATTTACCATTGAGGACAGACTGCATGAGAAGACAAATAAAAACGCTGAGAACAGCCCTAACCTATTCCCAGGTGAACCCTCATCTCCAAAGGGAAGGCGCCTGCCACGGACCAAACTTGACCTCCGTTCTCACTGCCAGGTGTGCAGACCTGACCACAGCGGCAGCCTGAGGTGCCGGGGGGCTTTTCCTGAGGAGCTGTGCTCCCGAACAACTTTGCCTAGCATTGGAAACACTCCTCGACGAACACACATACTTTTAGTGAATGCAGCTTTCAGGAAGGAAAGGTCAGGAAGTTTTGCTTCCCTGAAACAAACAGGTAAGAGGTGGACACATTGAAATCACTAACAGTGAGCTAAAATTGGCCACGTGACGCGAACTGACAAACACAAATCCAGAGTAGTGGCTGGGAGTTTTTGCTTTATCCCAGAGTTCTCAGAGAATATCTTCAGGAAGCCTCATACGTCCCTCTTGTTATTGTAGATTCTAAGTGACACCATCACAGGCTCCTCTGTGATACGTTATACTAGCATGGCGTCACTACAGTAACACAGCAACAATTTTATTAAACACCTGTTATGCAGCCATTCCCCTGCCAGTTTACACCTTGTATTTGTATGGGCCGGGATTTAGGACACAGACAAAGCACATCATATGACCGAGCATGGGTACCCTGGGAGTGACTTCAAAGTGGTTTTTAAAAGTGAAAATATAGGCAGGGGATTTAGATCAGTGGCATTGCCCTGGCTAAGTACGAGGTCCTGAGTTGGACCCCCGGTAGCAAAAACAAAGTGAAAATGTATAACTTTAAACATACAGAAAGAGTGTATTAAAATCCAACAGGAAATCATAAGTTTTGAATGTGCCACAGTGTTTTATTCATCCCGACAAAAAGTATAAAACCATATTGCTAGAAGAAATAGTAACCATGAAAAAATATACTAGGCTGCAGTAGTGGTGAGTTCAGACTAGATTAGAAGAATATTGAAGCTCCATTTCTCATCTATAGTGCTTCTTGTGATCTTCGGATTTTGGTCAGAAACAGTGTAGCTAGGGACACGTCTTTGCCAGATAGTCCGTGTTACCATATTCCACCGATAGGCGGCAGGACTACACACCATTTTACCTCTTCAGGCCGGTTTGGAATTTTTATCCTGGCACACTGGATACCTTGGTATTTTATTTTAGTAGCTTGGCCAGATTTATGAAAAACAAAAACAGATTGGCCAGTTAAATTAAAATTTCAGATAAACGGGAGTCATGCTCCATATTGCAGGTATTTTATTTGGTTACCTTCATTTTTGGTTCATCGGAACTGTGAATGGTGGTCCCACGGTGACTACACAAATGGTTTGTCTCATCTGTTGGCAGGTACGAGCGCATTTTGTCTAAGCCTAATGTGAAATATCACAAACTATTTTGTCAATTTGGTAACTTAGAGTGACTTAGTTAATATTAGGACATAAAACAAGGTTTTGAAGTAAAACAACTTACTCCAAAGCTGTGTGTATGTGTGCATGTGTGTGTGCACTATTTTTGTGTTTTAAATATTTCTCAAAGAAAAAAAAAAGCCAGGTGTTGGTGGCTCATGCCTGTAATACCAGGTGTGGGATTATGGAGGTTGAGGCAGGAGGATTGCTGCAAATTTGAGGCTGGCCTCAGTTACATAGTAAGAACCTGTTTCAGAAAACCTAAAAAGGGGGCAGGGGAATTAGCTCAGTGGTTCCAGCATCTGCCTCACAAGCACAAGGTCCTAAGTTCGATCCTGAGTACTACCCACCACAATGCTGGGCATGGTGGCACACGCCTGTAATCCCAGCATGTGAGTTTGAGGCTTGCCTGGTCTACAGAGTGAGTTCATGGCCAGCCTGAACTAAAAAGTGAGATATTGTCTAAAAGAAAAACAAACAAACAAAAAAACCACCCAAAATCTAAAAAAGGGCCAGAGATGTAGCTAAGTAATGCCATGCCTGGCGAGCCCAAGGTCCTGAATTCCATCCTGGGCACCACACACACACACACACACACACACACACACACACACACACGAAAGAAGAGAATAGAAAAAAAGAAAAATTTCTCTGCACTGAATCTTGTTGCTTTCTCTCTTTGGTGTGTGAGCACTTCCTTCCTCCAGCCTACAATAATGCTCACATTCCAGCCCCACCAAATCTTGTCTTGTGTTTTCTCCTCAGGCCTCCATTCTGTCAGTCATTTCCTTTACTGGCAAGAGTCTGGAAATAAGTGGTCTGTATTTATTAGCCCAACTTCTGCAACCCTCACCACGCTTGGCAGTTAATCCCTTACTTCAGGTCACCGCACGCACCTATCCAAATCAATCATTCCTCAAAGACTGACAGCGAGGAGCTACCAGCGGACAGGCTCCAAGCTCTCTCCTCAGCCCAGCACATACTCCAGTGCTCTGTCGTGACTGATGAGTCCACGGCGGCACAGCCGGGGATGTGGGTCAAATCATGAGCCCCCCAGAGGTGCAGTTCACCCCATTTCTCTGAGCCTGGGTCTCCTCAGTTACAAAATGCATGTATTTCTGTCTGGCTCACTTTCTGGAGTATAGTAACTTTAAATGTACTGGAGTCTCCCAGGGATTGGTGCCTTTTACCCAAGAAGTATTTATTGAATAAATTAAGAGTTAAATGTTGGTTTTACAGTTCCTCAATTAACAAAATAACTTATGATATATCTTTTTTTTTTTTCTCAGACAGGGTTTTGCTTTGTAGTTCAGCCTGTCCCTGAACTCACTATGAAGCCCAGCCTGGCCTTGAACTCATGGCAATCCTCTTGCCTTGAGTGCTGAGATTACAGGCATGAGCTGTTACATCTGGCTAATATGATAAATCTTTGTCAAAATGCCTACGTATGAGTTCTACCTAATGAGACCTATGAACATCTCTTCACAGACCATATATTTTGATTTTTTGTTTTAATTTACACACCATTTCTACAAAGGAACTCTGAAGTCAAGCTAAATATGTATAATAGAGAAGCCAAGTCTACCTGGAGGCCTGGTTGGCCCTCTGTGCAGGGCACAGAAGGGGCCCCAGGGCGGCAGGTCTGTAGGACAACACAAGGCCTTTTTCTGGCTACTTCCACTCTGAACAAAGTGCTTCGTTGTCCAGGGGATTCTGTGAGCTCAGCAGTGTTTTCTCATTAAGCTCTTTTCCGGCTTAAATCTGTCAGAGTTGGTAAGAATCCTGAGCCACTCTTAAAACTTTATTACACATCAGCAGTACTTTTCAGGAAATCAAGAAAACAACTGCCTGTGTTCAAAAAGCTGCCTTTGCCTGAAGGAGACAGATAAGAAGGGAACAGTTAAAATGGGGACAAGATGTGATGTGGAAGCACGCGGAGGGTGGACAGTGGCCGATCTTAGTGACAAAAAGACCTCAGGTTTGGGAGTGGTTCTTGGGCAGCTTCCGAGAGAAAAGTGGTGCTGAAATTGTACATAAAGATGGGTCTTTCTGGGCCTGAGGAGACCGCTTGAGGGGAGAAGGCAGGTACATCCAGATGTGAGGAGTACAGGATGGATGTGGGCTGCGGTGGTTGCTCAGGGGAAGGCAGAAGTCACAGAGATGTCCAGCAGATCTAGCTGAATCCACAAGAGGGAGTGCGGACTTTCTCTTCAGGGAAGGGGAGATTTCGCGACAGATTTTAAACAGGTGAGAGACACCATCATACCTGCAGCTCAGAAGGAGTACTGGGGGGCAGTGTGAAGAAGGCTGGCAAGACAGGAGGCTCAGAACAGAGAAACCGAGAGGAAGGGATTGCAGTGGTCCAGGCCAGAGGCAGGGCCAGCCAGCCAGCAGCTGGGAGGGAAGGAGCCAGATCGGAGAGCCACTTGGGGCACCCATAAGGCGACTCCAGGAATCTAGGGAGGAGCAGAGCCGAAAAGCCGTGGGTGACTTCAGTGGCCAGCCTGGCCTGGCAGGGTTGACTGGCTGCTTGGCTTTGTCCTGTAAACATAATCATTCTTAAAGGTACCCCACAGCCCTTTCCTGAAAGTCCAAATCACACATGGTATGATCGAGAAATACAGTGAAAATTAGAAGTTTACAATAAAAGACAACTGCCATTACTCCCCCCCAGAATGCTCCCCTTCACTTCAAACACACTTTTCTCATTATTCTTGGCACTTCTGGACTTAGTTTGGGAAGTTGTCTTCTGTGTCTCTTTGTGGCTGCCTCAAGGTGTTTGCATTTATTGACTGACTCAATATAAACACACGCACATAAAAAAGACTAAGAAGAATCTTGAAGAAAAGATCAGAGTCAGATACAGTGGTGTGTACCTGTAGTCCCAGCTGTTTGGGAGGCTGAGGCAGGAGAATCACAAAAGCCTTGGCCAGGGATTTAGCTCAGTGGTTCTGGCATCTGTCTGGCAAGTGCAAGGTCCCGAGTTTGATTCCGATACCACATATCACAAGGTTGGGGGTGGTGGCTCACTCGTGTAATCCCAGCACTTGGGAGGCAGAGGCAGGAGGATTGCTGTGATTTTGAGATCACCCTGGGCTACATAGTGAGTTTAGGGCCAACTTGAACTACAAAGCAAGACCTTGTCTTTAGTACATGTGCTGCTGAAGTGAGCACAAGACCTTGTCTTTAGAAAAGAAAAAAAGAAGAAGAAAAGAAATTGGGGTTATTTCTGCAATCTCCTTAGTGTTATATTGCTTTTTATAATCTAAAAGTAAATATACAAACTATTTGAGTAACATAATAAAAGTTTAGCACAGACTCATGTTAGTTTTAGATTAACCCAAAAGATCTCTTTAGAGGAAAACATGATTTAAAAAATAACTAGCAGCAGCCAGTTTCCCAGTATGTAAGGCAGGCATCTTTGCTACCTTTGGCCGGGCTGAAATCAGTTGTTCTGAGGTCACTGTTCTCGTTTCTGTTTTTTTGTTTGTTTGTTTTGAGAGGGTCTCGCTTTGGAGTTCAGGCTGGCCCTGAGCTCACTATGGTGCCCAGGCAAGCCGCCGCAAACTCAGCAATCCTCCTGTCTCTGCCTCCCGAGTGCTGGGATTACAGGCATGAGCCACCATGCCCAGCATTAGTATGTGGTTACCGGGGATCGAACTCAGGACCTTGCGCTTGCGAGGCAGGCGCCAGAACCACTGAGCTAACCCTCTGGCCCACTGTTCTCTTTTCTGATTTCAGCTTTAGAAGACTTGAATTCTGAGCTTCCCAAGGAATGTGCTGGCAAATGAATTCTGGGATTCACTTTCTTCCCATGAGGAATTTCTCTTCCTTGTTTGAGCCATGTTCAGACTGAAGAGGGTATCTCTTAGTAACATGGTTTCCTATATTTTCTGTTTTCTAGGATTTCTGAGAAGAAAATAAGATAGTTAAGCCTCCATGAGATGAAAATATCTTCCCTGACATGGACTCCACTTCTCCCCCAGCCTTTTATTCTGCTGTTTTTATTGTTGGTAATGTTTAACATAAGAATAAGAATGCCAATCCAACATCTAGGAACTTGGGAACTCACAAAGGGAAACAGATATCCAAAACAAACTTGAGTGTTTAATTGTGCCCTATTTTATTGTGTGAAAAGCAGGTCACTATATACTTTGTTGGGAGGTGTACCAAGCATACCAATACATACTAAATTATACAGTCAGCTAGTTTCCCTGTTAGAGATGCTGGAACCTCAGAGCTGTCTGGCCCTTTGCACAGCTGTCCTGAGACTGCCCACAGGGACCTGGTCTCCTGGCCTTCTCCTTGGCTATTCCTTCTCTTGGTGTTTATATACTTCTCTACCCAAGCCTGGTGCCACCACCTCACTAAAAAGCATGCTGGGATTGAAGAATTCATTCCTTCTGAGAACATATGTAAGAAAACAACTGTGAGTCAATTACTGTCCTAGAGGCAAGTGGGTCCAGGAGTCAAGTCACAGCTGTTTCTTGGCAGAGTTGTAACCCAGAAAGAAGAGTCGGGAACAATCCTATTGCATAATCAGGACCATGACTGGGCCAAGCTTTCCTGCCTTGGGGACTTGACTATTCACCTCTGGTGGCAGCAGGGACTCTGGTGGTCAACAGACTGTGATGCTCCAGGGCAGAACTATACCTGGATCTTCATCTACATAATTCCTCAAGGACTGCTCTTGTCTATCCTGCCCTCCTGGTTTTTCGAGTCCTTTGTTACATAGTAATACATACAGAGGGGCAAGCTCAGGTCTGCCATTCTTTTGCTATCCAGAGTAGCATGGATCAGGGCCAACTTCAGCTTCTTCTCTAAGTCTCATTTCTGTCTATTAATTTGCCTTGTGCTTTCAGGCTCACAGGAGACTAGAACTTAACTGCAGAGGTTCTAGTTATACCCCCCTTTCCCTGTTCCCTACAGAGAACAGGGACCTTGGTCAGTGAGTACACTGGACAAAGGCTGTCAGACAGGAGAAAAGACACCCAGAGGACCCCGGCAGAGCAAGCCTACTTTAGGAAACAGACAGCTCTTTTGTCTGCTCGTACCTCTGGAGGCAGCGTGAGTCCCAGCAGCTCACTGGAGCACCCTGGGGAGATTCAGTTAGTGCTCTGGCTCTTGCTATCTGCTCAAACCACCATGGTCCCGTCTGAAAATGAGGCCTGAGCAGGATGCCAGTGTTTCCGCCAGTGCAAGACAACATCAGCTTCAAGCGGGGCTAAGTGATCTTCCTTTGGTGAATGACCTGGTCAGGACATCCACCCAGTGAGAGAGTATGCTCACTCTTCATACATAAAATAGAAATGTAAAAACTTTCAAAGAAAAGAGACAAGCAAGAAGTGGCATTGACCATCTTTTGAAGAACTAGGCATTAAGTAAAAAATGAAAATCAATACAGATGAAACAAAAGGGGAGGGGGAGGATTATAAGGTAATCGTGAAGTTAAGTGACACAAATCTAGAAAAAGAACAAATATGCTAATCTAAAAACAACTCAGTTTGTTATTTGTTTCCACTCTGGTTAAGTTTTTATTTGCATCTTTGTGTCAAACTAGAAGAAACATAGATGATTCTCTGTGTGACCACACAGGTCATCCGCATGCCCGAGGTGACAATCTGTCCTATATCCATGCAACCCATGGTACAGAAAGTGAACAAAAGCAAGTTGAAAGAAAATGTGCATATCCTGAAAATAAAATAACGAGCCAAGCATGAACCCAAGGTGAATGGCAGAACCACAAACGCCATTCAGGGCAGAGGGAAGGATGCACCAGCAGAAGGAGGAGCTGGCTCCTAGCGCCCAGCCCCAAAGGAAGCAGTGGAATGAACACTGGAAGGACTCACGGGGCCCATGCATCGTCTCATTTTATAGGAAGGTAATGACATAAACTAAAGGGATAGAACTGTGAATGGAATTTAGGTATTCTTAAAGTACAAGGTTCTTGGTTTTCTCCTTATAAAATAGCTATTTTTCTTTTTTTTCAGTACTGGAGGTTGAGCCAGGCCCTTTGCATTGAGCTATATCTTCGACCTTTTTAAATTTTGAGACTAGGTCTAGCTAAGTTGCTAAATGGCTAAATGGGCCAGTCTATGCTCCAATTTGTGATCTTCCTGCCTCAGCCCTCCCAGAGCACTGAGAAGACAATCCTGGAACTGTGAGCAACAATCCTATTTGGAACAATTAATTGGACAATTGGGACTATGATTGGGCTGAGGTTTCCTGTCTGCAGACCAGCTATGACATATCCAGACTTGAGGACTTCATTCTTTATCTTCCCCTCTGGGAACAACAAAGACTGCAATGGTCCCACTTGCTGTGATGCTCCAGGCCAGAACTACATCAAGACCTTCATCTATGTAATCCCTCATTGTTCTAGGCTGTACAAAAATGTTTCCTTCTGAGTGATCTATTACACTGCTTGCTCCAAAAGTACTGAATAAAAGGCTTGACAAGCTCTGCCATCTTTGTTACCCAGATTAGCATGCATCAGACCCAAGTTCAGTTTCTTCTCTAAGTCTCATTTTTGCCTGTTTATTATTTTGCCTTGTGCTGTCAGACTCACAGGACACTATAACTTACTGCAAAGGTTCTAGTTATGTTCACTTCCCATTTCCCACACAGGATGTCACACCTGTGGGACACACCCCTGAGGTGAGTGCTGACACAAGTACCTGTAAGTTTAGCTGCCCTGGGGGCTGAGTGGGAGGATCATGAGTTTGAGGCCAGCAAGGGTGATTTAGGGAGGCCCTGTGTCAAAAACAAACAAACAAACAAAAATTGGTTTCCTACTGTGGGAATTCCTCAAAACACTAAAAATGGAAATGCCATTTGACCCAGCTATTCCTCTTTCAGGTATCTTCCCAAAAGAGTTAAAGACATCATGTTAGAGTGATGTATGAATACCCATGTTTACAGCAGTGCAACTCATAATAGCTAAACCTTGGAAGCAGCCTCTATGTCCATCAGCAGATGAATGAATAAAGAAAATGTGCTATTTACACACAACAGAGTACTGCTCTGCCATGAATCACTGGAGGAAACTTGAATCATTTGGAGGAAAATGGATGCATCTCAACACCATAACATTAAGTAAATCATACGCACAAGCTTAAATATTACATGCTTTCTCTACATGAGAAATCCAGTATACAAAAGACCGACAAGAAGGGGAGAGAGAGAGAGAGAGAGAGAGAGAGAGAGAGAGAGAGAGAGAGAGAGAGAGAGAGAAAGAGAAAGTTATTCTAATATAACATGGTCAATATACCTAAAAGTGTACCTTGATTTAGTACAATTGTTTCATGTGTTTTTATGTTTTCTTGGCTTATTAGTTTGAATGTTAATCTGCATGTATAATAATTAATTTTATAAGGGCTCACAAGATAAATGAATGAGTGATGCTGGCAAAAAACGTAGAGTTGAGCCGGGCATGGTGGCTCACACCTGTCATCCCAGCACTTGGGAGGCAGAGACAGGAGGTTTGCTGAGTTCGAGGCTTGCCTGGGCTACATAATGAGCTCAGAGCCAGCCTGAACTACAAAGCGAGACCATGTCTCAAAAAAAAGTAGAGTCGGAGAAGAAGGGGAAAAAAAGAAATTCAGATGTATTATATACATGTACCAATTCCCCACAACGAATCATTATCTATTACAACAGGTAGTAATAAAAATTTTAAAAATAAATTAAATGAGACCACAAAGAATTTAAAAATGGATTTCCTAAACAGCTCTCTCTGTGATATATTCCAGAAGGGCTCATGAAGCATTTTGCACAAGGAATCCTGTGTGCTGCCTGTGTAGACTCTCCATGCAGCTTGAGGAATGGAATGTTTCATGGATCTTGGAGCACTGTTTTGGGAGACACAACTGGCCATCACATTTTCTTTTCATATTACAGCAATGCTCACAGTTTCTCTAGCCCAGCTCCACAGCTGACCAGGGCCTCAGCAGGTTAGGTGGTAAAGAGGCCAGCTGGGCTATCCCTGGAATTAACCGGCACACCCAGCCTCAGCCTGCAGCCCTGGCTGCTCCTTGTCTTCCCCAGTGGGTTTCCTCTGGCTGGTCTTCCAGCTTCCATGGGAGACTTACCACCAGGGTCATTTCCGCCCAATTTCCTTTTGGAGACTGCACTGGCCCATTCTCTGGGCAGATGGTTCAGTAAATGGACTCACTTATTTAGCTCCTCCCCAGATGTATGGACTCCTACTCCCCATGTTTCTATGAAAACGCTTCTGGACAGTGCTCCAGATGTGCTCATCTCCCCAAGGAAACCCCGCTTACCCAGCCTCTGAGGCCCGCCGTGTTCTCTGTTCCTCAGCAGCACACTGAGGAGCAAGGGGCCAGGAAGGTAAGAGGCAGTGTGAGAATTGAGCCAACAGAAGACAAAGCCAGAGAAAAGGTGGAACCCCCGCCCGCCTTCCTGCCTAGTGAGCCAGGTGCAAGACTCTCGTACCCCTGGGAACACAGGGCTGCAAGCAACCAGGAGCTTATGGTCCTGTAACTCAAGATAATATTGCTGTTGTAGCTTATATAGCCCTGAAACTTGTTTACATCCCTCCCTGGATCTGAGTCAAAATCTTAAACAGTCTTCTTGTAAGTAACAGAGAGGAGAAAGTGTTTGTGGTTAGAGAGTGTGGGGTAAAGAACAATACCATCCTGATTTTACAGTGTACTATATTTGCTGGTGCTGTCCTAATACAGTGACGACACCACTCTGTAGTACAGTAAGAAACAAAATACTTAACTTCTTCATTAAAAAAAAATGAAATGGAAGAAGGAAACAACTGAAAGGCCATCAAGGAATGAAGCTCGTGGGGCAGGAGAGCCTTTGCATTAGGAAGGAAAGCACCTGCCTGCTTCTCAATATGTGTCATTTAAATAGGAGGCTTCCAAGCTCACACTCAGAAACCGTGACGTTTCTACAATATGTGCTTAATATAAAAACTTTAATAAGTCCCGGGCCTCCCATATTCAAGTTTTAAAAACTGGCTTAAACAAATCTTCCATTTCCCCTCTTATTTAGGTGCTGCAAGTACCACAGAGAGGAAATGCTGCAAGTGGAATTTAAGAAAATCTGCAGAACACAGCTGCTGAGAGCAGAGGCCATCAAACTAAGCAAAATAAATGAGTGTCAGAGACTTAAACATCTCATTCTTTCTCTTCTGTAAGAGTTCTAAAAATAAGCAAATACAGAAACAAAGGAGAGGGGGCTGGAAATTTAGTTTAGTGTTTCTGGCGCCTGCCTAGCAAGTGCAAGGTCCTGAGTTCGATCCCAGTAACAACATAGATTCACACCCACCAGCAATCAGTACCACACACCACAGTGCCAGGCACTGTGGTTCACACCTGTAATCCCAGCACTCTGGAGGCAGAGGCAGGAGGATTGCTGAGTTTGAGGCTTGCCTGAGCTACATAATGAGCTCAGGGCGAGCCTGAACTTCAAAGCAAGACCATGTCTTAAAAACAAACAAACAGGCCAGAGGGTTAGCTCAGAGGTTCCAGCGCCTGCCTTGCAAGCGCAAGGTCCTGAGTTCAATCCCCGGAAACCACATACAATGCTGGGCGTGGAGACTCACGCCCACCGGCAATCAATACCACATACCACAGTGCCGGGCGTGGTAGCTCACGCCTGTAATCCCAGCACTCGGAGGCAGAGACAGGAGGATTGCTGAGTTTGAGGCTTGCCTGGGCTCCATAGTGAGCTGAGGGCCAGCCTGAACTACAAAGCGAGACCCTGTCTCAAAAACAAAAACAAAAACAAACAAACAACCGGGCCGGAGGGTTAGCTCAGTGGTTCCGGCCCCTGCCTTGCAAGCGCAAGGCCCTGAGTTCAATCCCCGGTAACCACATACAATGCTGGGTGTGGAGACTCACACCCACCAGCAATCAATACCACATACCACAGTACCCAGCATGGTGGCTCACGCCTGTAATCCCAGCACTCGGGAGGCAGAGACAGGAGGATTGCTGAGTTCAAGGCTTGCCTGAGCATAGTGAGCTCAGGGCCAGCCTGAACTAAAAAGCGAGACCCTGTCTCAAAAACAAACAAACAACCAAAAACAAAGGAGAGTGGCCAGGAAACGAGAAGGTGGTCTTCTAGAGACAAGGAAAAGAACTAGGAGAGGAAGATTTCTGTACATATGCCAATAATCTGTCACTAATCTTACTATTCTGTGCTATTAATACAAACCAATGAAACAATTTTTTAAAGTTTATTTTTAATTGATTTTATTGGTACAATTTATATATACAGTATGATCACATTCAACATTGAGGGTTTATCGGTACGTGACACATCTTGATTCTCAATTCTTCCCATTACCCTGCCCTCCCTACAACTCCCACCCCCAGGAAACAATTTTTTAGAACTGAGAACTTGTCTCTTCTCTCATTACTGAACACACTCACTCACTGAAGCTCCCGCTGCTAAAGTAAATAGAAGGAAGAAGCGTACTGACCTTTCGATAAGCCTGACTTGGTGAGTTGAGCAGCTACTTTTGGTATTTATTACGTTTTCAGTAGGTAAAGTTATTTACCATAGAGCCCCAAGAATAATTCATGTTTGATGTTCTTTCTCTTGGCTATCAGCTATTTTTGTTTCATTACTTTTGCAAAAGAGAAGAACATATTTCCCTTTTTTCTACCCTCAGGTTTAGGCTCAACATATTTAAAATTTTTGAGTAATGTTTTCAAAGACCTTCCTTTTTTTTTGATCCAGTTCAGAGTGAATTTATTTATAATGTTGCTTTGTCGATGGGAGGTATATTGTTCTTTCTGTACAAATTTTACTTCATTGTAAAGAGAGGAAATCCTGCTGTATACTGTAACATGGATGAATCTTGAAGAAACTGCACCAAGTGAAATAAACCAGTTACAACGGGACAAATACTGTAAGAAACTTCTCACGTGAGGCATCTAGAGTCATCAAATTCGTGTGAACAGGGAACGGAACAGTTGTTGCCAGGGACAGAATGGCGGTGTGGAGGGAAGTAGTTTGTAGGTTTGTAGTGTGGGTTTTGCAAAATGAAGATTAACAGTGTTTTACCAGGCCAGAGATTTAGCTCAGTGGTTCCAGCACCCACCTAGCAAGAGCAAGTTCCCTGGTTTGATCCCCAGTAACCACATAGAACAATACTGGATGTGGTGACTCATGTCCACCACCAATCAGTACCATAAATCACAGTGCCAGGATAGTGGTTGTAATCACAGCACTCAGGAGGCAGAGGCAGGAGGATTGCTGAGTTCAAGGCTTGCCTGGGCTATATCGTGAGCTCAGGGCCAGCCTGAACTACAAAGCGAGACCCTGTCTCAAAAAAAAAAAAAAAAAAGCAAATGAGGAGACAGATAGGAAGGGAGGGAGGGTGGGAGAAGAAAGGTGTGAGGACTGTATGAGCTGGTCAATGGCATAAACTGTTGGTTCCAGGTGCTCTGTTAACTAGGAGTGAGGCTTTGAGCACCACGCCCACATGGATGAGGGCAGCAGTGTTCACCTTGTAGAGAAAGGAGCCTTAAAGGCTTTGTGGACATTTAAAAATTACCTTAAGATATAAAAAGCATTGGTAGCTTACCATGTACAAGTATGTCAATTCACTATCATGAGTGTGATCAGGATGTATAATGAATATGTACTAATAAAAAATACAGTTAAAAAAGACAGAAAACACAAAAGAAGGTAACTCATACACACACACACCCCAAAAGGATTGATAGGAATATACAACAGAGACAACACCACATTTATATGATGGAATTTCCTTAACAGAAATCCAAAGCTAACACTGTTCTAAGATGTTTTGGTTTTTGTTTTTTGAGACAGGATCTCATTATGTGCTTTCGCCTGGCCTTGAGCTCACTATGTAGCCCAGGCTGGCCTGGAACTCACAATAATCCTCCTGCCTCAGCCTTCAGAGAACTGGGATTCTAGGTGTACACCACTGTGACCAGCTGTATTTAGATCTGATCCGTGAAAATACTGATGAACTAAAAGAAGATTTAAATTTATGTACCAAAATGGCACACCGTGTACCTAGGAAAAAAAGTCAGTCTGGAATAGAAAATACTCAGACATATGCCAGAAAAACTAATGAGTGGATGGGTTTCAAAGGGAGAGGGAGAGAAGGAGCAAGAGAAAAATAGAGGCAGAGAGAGAGGATGAGGGAGAGGAGGAGGGAAGAGGGCAGGGGAACAGAGGGGATGG
>PVIC010031488.1:0-21302 GCA_004025085.1 Thryonomys swinderianus | reverse complement strand
GAAGGAAGAAAAGGGAGAAAGAAGGAAGAAAGGAAGGTAGAGAGAGAAAAAAGAAAATCATATATCACCCAAAATGGATAAATAGAAACTCCTGTAGAGAGAATGCTTGCCAAAATAAATCACCTCTCCTGTGTCCACAGGTTTCTTATCATGGCTTAAACCAACTTCAGATTCAAAATATTTCAGGAAAAAAATTGTATACTGAACATGTACAGACTTTTTTCTTGTCACTAATAGCTAAACAATTGAGAGCTATTTACATAACAGTTATAAATAGATATAAATAATCCAGGAATGATTTAAAGTATCAGAAGGATATGTCTATATGCAAGTGCAGTAGTATGTTGGTACACAAACTCAATTCCTTCTGCAATTCTAGAAAAGATGGCTATGTTTGTGTTCATGAAGGAAAGATGACTAGAAGTCATGTTCATCACCCAGTTCAGAGTTAGCAAACAAAAACAAAATTTTGTCAATTTTTTCAAAATTTTGTTTGCAAACTGAAGTATTCACAAATAGAAGTATTCATGAACCAAGGTGCTGACTGCTATACTATGCCTCTTTACATAAGGGACTTGAGCATCTGTGGGTGTTGGTATGGGGGAGAAGGTCCCACAGCCAATCCTCCACAACACTGAAGACTGACTGTACATTGGTGGTGTGTGCAGGAAACATACTTGATCTGTGTGGTCATGGCCATGCTTTATGTGAGGCAGAGTGAGCTTTGAAACACATCACCTTCTGCCTGTGTGATGAAACATCCCTGGAGAGGAAGCATTGAGCGTTCAAACGTTCATATATAGTGCCTGATACTTCAGCAGGATGCTCACCACTGTGTTAAATGCCTATGTACACTAACTCCTAAGAGTCTCAGGGAGAACCCTAAGAGTTTTTTTTTTACATGCAAATGAAAACAACACTAAGATTTCACCTCACTCCAGAAAGAATGGCTTCTATCAAGAAGTCAACCAATAACAAATACTGGTGGAGCTGTGGGTAGCAAGGAACATTTCTCCACTATCAATGGGAATGTAGACTGATGCAACCACTGTAGAGATCAGTGTGGAGATTCAAAAAAAATCTAGGTTTATAGGTCCCATTTGACCCTGTTATTTCCCTGCTGGGTATATTCATTGAAAAGAAAAGCACTATATCACAGTGATACATATGCACCTATGTTTATAGAAGCTCAGTTTGTGGTATCTAAATCTTGGAAACAGCCCAAATGTCCATCATTGGAGGATGGATAGAGAAGATATTTTTTAAAATATAAAATGGAGTATTACTCTGCCATAAAGGATGGTAAATTAGAGATACAGCTAAATGGATATACCTTCAGGCCATGCTCATAAGTAAAATACATGGAGTGAAGATATGTAAATACTATATCATTTCTCTAGTATGAGAAATTGAAGGCATAAATGAGGTCCAAAATGTAAGATAGGTATTGTGAAATAGGAAGAAAATGTTCAAGGGAAATGCTAACTGGATAGGTGCAAGGAAAAGCAAACAAGGGAAAAAGAAATTGATGGTAAAAGGGAAAAAAATGAAAACAAGTTTATGTATACAGGGGATGTGGGAAGTTGAGGGGAGGGAAAAGGAAGGGAATGAGAAAAAATAAGAATCAAGATATATTAAGTACACATACAAATTACTATTAAGGAATGTGATCATAATGTATTCCTAAAGTGTACCAATAAACTGAATTTATTAATAAAAATTTTAAAAAGAAATATTGACCGGTGAAATTGGGGTATATGTCCCAATTATATGTTTGAAGTGTATGGGGAAATGATTGGGGCAAGATGAACCATGACTTAATGGTTCATGGGCTTAGTGATGTGGTATGGGGTCCACTGTTGTAGTCCTAGTACTTTTATATGTATTTGAAATTTGTCCATGATCATAAGCAAAACAAAAACTGATATAGATACTATTATTTTCTCTGTTTTACATTGTGAAAACTCACCCAAATCTAAAGGCTGTGTATTCATCCATCACACCCATGTCTCTGAAACTGTATCTGGGCTCTGAGAACACAGTGAGCTATGTGATGCTACAGAAGAGTCTCAATTGTGGACCAAGCATGCCACAATAGACCTCAGTCAGGCACCACGTTTCCATGTAGGTCACACTGCTTCCTTTGTCTTTGGGATGGTGGTTTTTCAGCACTTGTGAAAAATTAGTGTGAAACCAGAACTGAGGGTTGTGGTGTTGCATCTGAAGTTTAAAAAATTGTGTAGTGCCAACCAGTGCACAAAGAGAATTCAAAACTAGTTACAAAAGTAAAATTTATATTTTTATCTTAATTTATATTATTTTTCAAGTGGCTACTAAATTATTAGGACATAAATTTTCTTAAGTTTCTTTGAACCTAACTAAGGGGCCTAAAAATCTAGTGTTTTATACTACCTACAGTATAGAAGCTAAAACATGAAGCTTGTACATATGTCCCCTAAGCTGGCTCAGCCTGATCATTAAAACAAGACATATTCCTGCTCTCATCCAGTATATGTTCAGCACTCACTGTTCCAGGCATGATGCTATGCTGTGTGTAGAAGTCATTGAGGCAGACCAGGTCCTGTTCTCACAAGGCTGCACCTAGGGAAGACAGACAGTAGGCAGCATGAACAAGGCACAGGCTTTATTCTGGGTTATGGAAGAGTTAAGAAGAGGGCAGAGGCATTCTAAGGGGACAGCGATTGGGATAGGGACATGTGTTATCTTTCAGTTGCTGTTATAAAATCCCTCATGTAAAGAACTTGTAAAATAAAGATTTCTTTGGCTCGTAGTTTCTGAGGCTGAGATCCATGTGTGTTGGCTCTGTGGCTTTTGCCCCGTGTCAGTCCAGGGCATCATGCGGAGAGCCTGTTGTGGAACAGAGCTGCTCATCTAGTGGCAAACTGGAAAAAGAGAAACAGGACAAGGCAGGCCCAACTAGTCCCACCTATAAAATTTCCACCACCTCTCAATAATGCCAACAGCCACCGAGACTCTTAACACATAGGTTTGGGGGGAGTTTAAGAGCCAAACCATACTAGGCAAGAAGAAGATGGAGTTTTACACAAGAAAGCCAAGATGAGCCTCACTAAAATGACAGTCTGATAAAAACAGAGACAAGAAAACTTAAAAAAAAAAAGGGGGGGGGGTTAAGGGAACTACCAGCCACTTAGCTATCTCTTGATGAAAAAAAGGAATAAACCAATTCATAAACAGAACCTAAAAGTTGTTACACAACAAACAGAAAATTGATGAGGTATGGTCTACATCAGAGAATGAATAAAAAGCAAAGGAAAAGTGCTGTGTAACTTATTCTCTGTGTGTTACCTCATTTCACTTTACTCAGTGAAACCTGAACTTAGAAGGTATAAGAACAGAGGTAAATAAACTCAACAGTTCAGTATTGTACCTCAGTTACAATGGAAAATGAAAAAGGGCCTATAGATTTTTTTCAAATAAGTCATGTTACCGGGGGTCAAGATGCTAAATGACACTACCCAATGCTTAGATGTCTTAAGTGGAGTCCATGCTGTGTCAACTCTAACCACTAACACAATAGCAACTAAACAGTACTTGCTTCTTCTGTGTGAGGTAATTTATGAAGATGAAAGTACAGAGCTATGAGGTTTTCTTTACTTGAACCAAGTATAACAAACACCCATACTGAAAATGTTAATAGCAATTAGAAGCATCAGTAAAAATAAGCAGTGGGTTGTTTTCCTTCTGGTACCCTTGAAGAATCTTACAAGTAGAAATATCAGAAGAAAATGTTTAAAATAGAACCACTTATTTTTTTATGAGTTAACTGCAGCCTTCATGGATTACCCTGAGCTGTGAATTTTCCTTGCCTCTCACCCAAGAGAAAATTATAAGATTTGTTGATTATAAACCCCTTGGATGTCCTGTCCATCTCAGCCTATTTGTTGTCTTGCTTCTGTGTCTGTAATGAAGCCATCAAACTCAGAGCTTCCATCACAGTTCAGAGAGAAGGCTCTTGGCCAGACATGGAGCTGTTTCTGTCTTGGCTTTTCCCTTCTGCCTTGGGCTTTCCCAGCTCTGGCTCTCGGCAAGGTGCTGACTTAGATTTCCCCCATACCATTCCTCTCTCTCCAAAAAGTCTCAGAGTTAACCCTGCTGTAAATCATCTGCAAAGGCATTTGGCAGGGTAGCCTCCGTGGCAGTGTCTAGTCCTGAGTGTACATTCTAATTCCCCCAGGAGCTGGATAACAACAGAAATCTGCACTGAACATATAGAATCAAGTCCACAAATGTGCATTGCAAAATATTTGGTGCCACTCTTGAAGGCTAAATACTTCGCCAGACTGGCTAAGGGAAGACTGTGGTCCTTTTACACATGCGAAATATGGACAAGAGAGTGTGCAGCAAGTTCAGTGAAGTACAGGTTTTCAGACTGCTCCCCAAAAGCACTTGAGTGAGTCAAGAAACAGCTGTTCTATAAATATGTGTTCTTAAGATTTCTTTGAAGGTTGCACTGCTGAGCTCCCTGAACAGCTGTTGTTTGAGCCTTACTGGGTGATGAGTCTTTGCCCAATCCTCATTAGGCTCAGCACCAGGGTTTGGGTTGGTCTCACGTTTTCCTTTGATTCTACCACAGTTACCCCCATTTCTTCTCTGCTTTGGCACAGATTGCCATCACAAGGAAAACAACATAGCTGGAATTTGGAACTCAGCCACTTAGGAATGTCAGTCAGGAGCAACCCGATCCCAAACACCCTGCAGTTAGCTATGAGCTTGTATGGCTTTATTTTACCCTGCCTCCTATAGGAACCCTGGGAGTAGCTTTCAGCAAGTTTTGTTTTATTTTTATTGTTTTTTTTTAAAGCATCTTTAAGCACCAAGGTTCTCTCCTTTTCTCAGATCTGTGCCCTGGCCACAATCCTTTGCTGTGGAATTCTGTGCTTACCCTCAGTTTGATGAAACAGCTTTGTGGAGAGCTCTATGCTTCCTTGTTTCTTGCTTTAAATAAGCCACATAACTTGGCTAAATCCAACTTTCTTAAGGTCTAAGTTTCCCTTCCTATAAAACTGGTGTGAGATTACACTTTACTTTCTGCAAACAGGAATAATGGATAAGTTCTTATGTGAAAGGAGCTTTGAAAAAAATACAGTACAAGAGGGAATAGAACCTTGCATGATTTGAGCTTGTAGTGCTTTATCTGAGGCACAAAGACCAATCAATTTGCCTGTAGGTATCTTTTGGGACATGTTAACTCTTATTGGCAGAGTTTACATCTATTATGTGCCATTCGTGGAAGGGTCTAACCTTCAACTTTCTTCAACAGTGAGACCACAGATTAAGTCATTCATTATTTCTTCTTGGCCCCTCCGTCTCAGTTTAGCACTTCTTCTCTAAAAGTCTATGACACTTTTCAAAGGCAGAAACCTTCTTCCTTGTATCTGTCCCTAAGTTTAACACAGGACCTGGTACATAGAAAGCCTCTGACAAATATTAGCTAGTAAATGAACAAGGTTAGACCCCATACAGCATTAAGTGCATATTACTTTAGGTCAAAGATTAGCATAATACACATTCCTGAATTGGAATGGATCTTGGGGATTTATCTTGCCAACTTCCTGCCTGTAGCCAGAGCCAGCATTCAAGCACCTAACAAATTAAGATCTTTTATTTTTAGTTCCTTTCTGAGGATAATGAGTGGAATCACTTGCTAGCCCATCAAGCCTGAGCATCTATTGTGTAGCTTAAGACTATTTCCTCCTTCTCCACTTAAATGGAATGAGAGGAGAACATGCCCACATCTCAATAATAGAAAATTTTTATGTGATTTAAAACTCTTCTTATCTCAGTGTTCTGGAAGTTCAGACTGAAAGCAGGGACCATCAGCTCAATTACAATGCACCAAAAAAGCTCAGAGATTGTCAACTTGAATTTTAGAATTGCTTCCAACAGCAGCTGGCGACATGGAAATCAGATTGTGTACAGTATGAAGATAAGCTACAGATTGGAATGCTGCCATCCTTTGCCAAAGATAGACCAGACTAGTATGCAGAAAGTCTTAGGTTTGTTATGTTTGAATATTAACTTCCCACTCTCTAGAGTGTTTGCTCCTCTGTGCCTTATTTGATATGCTTTGAATGAATTTAATTTACTAGAAGTGCCTTTCTGTTTAATAAGCATTTGTACTTGTCCTCTTTATAAAAATATGGGGCATCTTCAGGAAAATGAAAAGTGACAGTATTAAACATAAGAAAGATAAGTTCATTGTCCGGTGAGAATGTTTCTTAGGGTTGTTTAGCACTGATAGCAGCATGATTCTAAAATACTTTGAACATCTAATAAGGATGTTATAATAAAGTAAAGCCACTGTTTTTGTGTTGTTTGTTGTTTTATATTCTTAAAAAATGAATTTAGAGTCAAAAAGTTAAACTCTTAAGACCATAAAAACATTCAGCTTTATGTCCCAAAGCCATCACCCATGATGATTCATCTCAGAATGTTTTCTCTATTTTCTTCAAATAGAATTATTTCCAGGCAATTTAATTTAAATACTGGAATAAGTATTTATTCTAGAGATGAGAGATTTGCTTCCTTTGACCATTTGCTTATCTGCAGAAAGATAGAACCAACTAACTCCCAAGTAGCAATATTGAGGTATATTTTTATCAGTTTGATGATTTTTTTAAACTTCTATCACTATTGATAGAAACTAATTAAAACTTAATGCTAACCTGTTTTGCAGCAGGTTTATTGTTTCTGTTTTAATGTTTAAGTCTCGTACCAATTGTGATTTTAGTTTAGTACACAGTGTAAGAGATAGGTCTAGCTTTAGTTTTTTGGCAGGTTAAAGCCCAGTTTTTCCAGCACCATTTGTTAAAGAGGCTGTCTTTCATCCACTGAGGATATTTGGCTCTTTTGTCAAAGATAAGGTGGCTTAGTGTATCTGGAGTTGTGTCTGGACCTTCTAATCTATTCCACTGGTCCTCAGATCTGTTACTTTGCCAGTACCATGCAGTTTTATCACAGTGGCTTTATAGTACAGTTTTAAATTGGGGATTGTAATACCCCCTGCCATGTCCTTGTTGCCTAGAATTGCTTTGTTATTCTAGGTCTTTTGTGGTTCCAGATGAATTTTTGAATTATTTTCTCTAGCTCTGTGAAGTATGATGATAAGATTTCCATTGGAATTGCATTGAATCTGTGTAATAGTTGTAGGAGTATAGCCATTTTGATGATGATGTTTCTCCCTATCCAGGAACAAGGGATGTCTTTCCATTGTCTGATATCCTTTTCTATCTCCTTTTTCAGAGACCTGTAGTTTTCAGAGTAGAGGTCTTTCACCTTCTTTGTTAGATTGATTCCTAGATATTTCATTTTTCTGGATGCTATTGTGAAAGGGAAATGTACCAATAAAGATTTCAATTTTAAAAAGTACTCATCAATTTTTATTAAATGGATGCTGCTAAGGCAGGAATGTTCTGGAAATGGTAGCCCAGCCCATTTCATTTAACAATGTTGGCCCATTCACAATTGTGAGTTTATGAGATTTTAAATGTCTGTATGTCTGGACTCTTTCCTGAGGAAATTCTCTCTCTCTCTCTCTCTCTCTCTCTCTCTCTCTCTCTCTCTCTCTCTCTCTCTCTCTCTCTCTCTCTCTCTCTCTCTCTCTCTCTCTCTCTCTCTCTCCCCCTCCCTCTCTCTCTCTCTTTCTCTCTCTCCCTTTCTCTCTCTCTCTCTCCCCCCCCATTGGTATTGTTATTAGGGTTTCATTCTGTAGTTGAGGCTGGCCCTCACTCCCTATAAAAGTCACTGTGGAGCCCAAGCAGCTTCAAAGCCCTGATGGGTTTGAGCCCTGGTGGCAGCCTCAGACTTCCCACTTTGGCTCCCAGGTACAGTTGTATGCCTCCACGCCTGGCCTTTCCTTAGGAATTTTTAAATAAAGAAATGAATATATTTGCCATTTCAATTTAATGAGAACAGAACCACCCTAGTCATATACATTCCTTGTCAAATCAAATTTCACAAACTCTAGGAGTATTACTATGGGGAAAAGCATTTGAGATTTATCTAGCAAGCAAATTGAAGGCTACATCCAACCATTGATTCATAAAGTAGCACCTTGTTGCTGTATTTCTTTTGGTAACAAATTATGGTAAAATGCTGGGCCTAAATAAAACTTGAGATGCTAAGACCATGTATTATTAATACATAGCTCTTTTCTATTGTTTCTTTAAGAGAACAAATTTAGTAATGAGGGGAAAGAATAAATATGATTTGAAAAGAAAAAGAAAGCACATGTATATAGTGGGTGGGAATGGTTGGATGGGTTGGGATATGGGTAAAAATGAGAATTAACTCACGTCATACTGGTACAAATTCTCCAATGTTGAGAGGGATTGTGAGCTGTATGTAAAATGTACCAATAAAGAATTCAATTAAAAAATAAAAGGACAAATTTGGAGATAGGTAAACTTATCTACAACTTTTGTTTTGTAATCTAGATAGTTTGCCCAGATCCTTGAGAATATGGCAGTGAGATCTGGAAGAACAGCATCACAAGAGGAAAGTACGCAGAACAAGGACCTAGGCATCCTAAGCTCTTTTTCTTATTTGGCGTTGTTGCAGCCATGTTACAGTGGACACATTAGGGAACTGCTTGACTCCAGATTGCCTTATCTGAAAATGGAAATGGTGATAACTTACATGCCACTGTAGAAAGTTGTGAGCATAAAATGAAATATCCTGGAAGTATCTTGTGAAATGTAAAGCCCAGTGTCTACATTAATTGTTATTATTACTGGCATCTAAAAAAGTCTCTTTGGACCAGAGATTTAGCTCAGTCATTCTGGCATCTATCTCACAAGCACAAGGTTCCAAATTCAGTTCCCCATAACCCTGCACCACAGTGCCGGATGTGGTGGCTCACGCCTGTAATCCCAGCACTCAGGAAGCAAAATGCAGGAGGATTACTTTGAGTTTGAGGCTAGCCTGGGAAATATAGTGTGAAAATTAAACTAAAAATAAAAGGTCTCTTCACTTTTTTGGATGAAAAGCAGAGTGGGTAGCTAGGCTAGGCCCCTTTGCCTTGTCCATAATATAGAAAAAATAATTACAAGCCAGAGGCCTGGGCTCCTAGAGAGGAGAAACCCACATGTAGAGATATGCAGCTCACTGAGGCCTCTGAAGCCAAACCCATGATAGCCCACAAAGGATCACTGGGCTTCTTTAGAAGAAAAATTTTTCTTACTGAAGTGAAAGAACTAAACAGAGTTTTAAGACTGAGAAGTACTCTTGTCCATGTTAATTATCTCCTCAAAGTTCTTAGCCTTGCCAGGCGTGGTGGCTCATGCCTGTAATCCCAGCACTCAGGAGGCACAGACAGGAGGATTGCTGAGTTCAAGGCTTGCCTGGGCTACATAGTGAGCTCAGGGCCAGCCTGAACTACAAAGCGAGACCCTGTCTCAACAAAAAAAAAAAAAATTTCTTGGCCTTATCTTCACTCTGCTGTTTCTAGTATGTCTAATCTATGCATTCATCCTTAATGGCTATTAATACTCACTTTTTTCTTGATTTTTCTCTTAGGTTTTTCAAAATAATTTTAGTAAATGTTAAAAGTGAGTTTAAAAAACTAAGCTAAAGGAATAAAAGATCTTAAAGTTCTCTAAGCAATGGGAGTTAGTATTTAAATTTGAGTATCTGCCTCCAAAGCCCTTGCATTTTTTAGTTTATTAAGTATAAAATAACCATATCACCATTTAAGCAGAAATTACACACAAACACGAGGTGTACTACTTATAACTCTCAGGAGGATTTATATCTACACAAAGAAATCGTGTATTTCTGCCTGTTTCCACAATAGAAAATATCAAGCAGCCAGGATAACCAAGAAGTATCATGTAAGTATTAAGCTATTAATATCAGGTTGCTAGGCAGCAAAAAACAACTAATAAAATACTGTGGGCTTACTATGAGTCCACCTCTCATGCAGAGAAGGACCTGTTGGAAGAGCATGGGCCTGCGCCAAAATGAGCCAGTGAGACTGTGCCCACCACGGACAACAGCTATCCATACTTTGTAGGAGGGGTCATGTCTTGTTCTCAGACATCCGATGAAGACAACAGAACAAGGACCAAGTTGGAGCTTTAATTCTCAGATTCTCTGCCCTTCTGAAGGAAGCCAGGTCAATATCAGGCTAACAGTGGCTTTTTCTTAAATGCATGTGGATATGCTAATAATGCTCATTAGGCTTATTACTCGCTCAAATATAATTGAAAGTGTTACATTTGTGTCCCTGCGGTAATTGCCAGGACAGATGTGTGTGTGGCTTGGGCATCCGTCCCTCTGCTTGAGACAGATGTGAGATATTGGATCACACTGGAACAATGCCAGCCTGTTTATTTGTGACAGAAGATTGCCAGCCTCCTTTCTCTCAACTGAGGTTTTCATTGCTATAGTTAAAATGTGAGTCCCAACTTGGAAAAAGAGAGAAAGATTTTGAAGGAGGTAGGGGAAATAATGTGAAGGTAGAGAGAAAAACAGAAAGGGACAGAGAATTTAAAAAGTATGGCAAGTTTTGGACCAGTCCTTTTCCTTACTTAAAATGATGTGGCTAATGTATGATTCCCACAAATAACATGGGTTCACATTAGGGATGAGAAGACATTAAAAATGCAGAGGGTGGGTGGGCAGAGATGTGGGTAAAAGTGAGAATTGACCTGTGTCACATATTGGTACAAATTCCCCAATGTTTTGTGTGATTGTGAGCTGTGTATATAATGTACCAATAAAGTTTACTGAATAATGCCAAAAAAAATGCAGAGTTCTGGGCCCCACCCAAAAACTGCTTCCATGGACCTCATTTAAGCTTCCTGGGTTATGCTGGCCATCACTCCAGCAGGAGGCTTTTGATCTTTATGTTTTCTTTTTAGCTCTAAACCATAAGAATAAAGGTAAAAAGGACAGGGAAAGTGGAGAGAAAGAGTATATGAAGACAGCCCACGTATCCCTGTGGTTGCTTTATCCTGGGAAGAGGCAGCCCTCCTGGGGAAGGCTGAGAAGACAGATCAGAGAACTGAGAAAGGAGGGGACACTTGATGAGGGTGTTGATGTTGACATTAGCATTGATATTGCTTTTTTTTAACTGGAGTTACTTATTTCTCTGTATGTGCCTAGCTCCCTGACAAATGAGAGAAATTCATCCCCACCTTGTCTCAGATATGTCGACTTCTCTTTCTCTAGCCATCTTCCCTCTTGATATACTGTAAATTTCCACCCCCACCCCACCCTATGGTCCATGTGACTGTTAAGGCAGAGAGCAGGAGGAGAGGAAAGACCCTCTGATTTCAGTGTGTCTTCTTGACTCTGGCTGCTAGAACCTCTGCCTCCCTCTCTTCCACTTTGAGGGTGCTCTTGCAAGTTCCTGGTAACTGCATAAATCAGACAACTCTCTAAGGTCTGCAAGAAGGACCAAATGACACATTCCAAGTCACTGGCCTAGGAGAAACATGTCCTCCCACCCCTCCCTTGAGCCCTCTCCAAACCCCATAACATTTCTTTGAAATTTACAGAAATTATTTTTTTAAAAACTGGAAAACAAAATATTCTTTCAATCCCAATACAAGTAGTATTTTATCTAGTCCCTCAGTCAACTCCTATATTAAATTTTACATAGAATACTTAGGATTTTCATGGGAACTTTTATATTACAAGCATTTTCCTTGTTGCTGTACAGTATTGATAGTGTACAGTATTGATAGTGATAGTTTATAAACTAATTTCTTATCTAGCAAAGCTTTATCAAATACTGAAATAATACCCAAATATTTAGAGTTCCCTGTGTATCAAATACACAAATATTATAATACTTACTCATTTGTTCCTCATGATTTTTATAAATATAAAACTCATTTCATGCTCCTAGCTACCCTATTTATTATGCTTATGTTACAGATGAGAAAATCAAGTCTCAGGGAAGCTAAATAATTTTCCCAAGGACTAGAAAGACTATCTCATTGCCCATGACTGTCATTCTTTTCGATTGTTTGTTAGGATAGGTTTCCAAGAGAACTACCTGCACTTTCAAGAGAAAGGGCTCTTCTCATGCATTCATTAGTGCTTACTTCATGACCAGACTACTTAAGAGACAATATGGGGAAATTACAAAGCTCACAGTGAAGTAAGATACTAGACTGATGCCCTGTAGCCTTCTGGTGCTCAGTTGCTAACTCCTGGTTGGTCTGGCAGTCAGAGCCTCTCTTTATACAGAAGAAACAAATTATTTGTAATTTATTTCAGCACAGAAATAAAAACAGAATAACTTTTAGTGGCAAATTAACCAACCAGCTAAAGAGTTTAGCTATTCTTTTTCAACCTGAATGATTTGACATCCTGAAGTTTGTTTGGCACCAAGACTTATTCTCCAGAACTTCTGTATAGGTGGGTTGGGGTTGGCAGACCTCCTGGAGAGGTCTCATCTTGACAGGCATGGTGTTTGCATAGTACACTCAGGTTTTCCCATTTAAAGGATGGCTTAGCATGAGGAATTCATGGAGATGATGCTCCCGATGCCCCTTGGTGCATGACTGTGTCTGTCAAATGTGCTTCAGGTTTTTGGATGACTTTTTGAGTACCAAAACTATTAGAGTCCATAGTGGTGCACACAGTATTTGTTGCTTTCTTTGATATACTGATTTGATACCCTGTTCCTTATTCAGGGTGGTAGCATAATATCAAAAGCCAAAGATGATTTCCATTTGGGAAAGCCAGGCCATGTACCTCTTCAGCCAAAGACTTACTCTTCTGACACTTTTTTTTCCCTTGGACCATCCCAATTTTAACAATCACACATCTGTTCTCCATTTTCCCTAATTATAAATGTCATTATCATATCCCATTAACACATTTTATTAAAGCTGTCTTCACATCACATAGAAGTGATGAATCTGAAAACCATAGATGAGAAAGTTGGAATGTCAAAGTGAGAAGAAAATAGGAATAGTTGATTTCTTCTCTGAAGTGTTCAGGAATATTGTAATGAGACAGAGGCTTCAACAAAGTGTGTTAATGGCATAGTTAGAACTCTTCACAGGTCCCTGCCTCCCTTTGCTCAGTAGCTTACTGTATTGTTCATTCACTCCATTGAAAGCTTCAATGTGTTTCTTTAAAAAGCAAGAGGGTTTGGGGGGAATGAAACTGATTCTGACTACATTTTAAGAACATATATAATATCTAAATAAATAAAACCTGAATGATTAATGTCTAGGTTCTGTTCATGGTATACCTAGTGGTGTTGCCTGGCAACCCACAGCCAGTCTTGGAACAACTCAGTCCTGGCAAAAAGGAAAATTGAGAACATGTTCAGAAGAATTAGCATTGCCTTCCGTGCCCTTGTCTATGACTCTGGATAAAGTGGGTAAGAGACTTATTTCTAAACGATCCTGGAATCTGTTTTAATCAGGTATGGTGTATTAGCTTTCTCACCACTGAGACACAATACCTGACCCCCACAACTTGAAAGAGAGGTCTATTTCAGCTCATAGCTTCCAGAGGATTCAGGCTCTGCTTAACTTTCTCAAGGTAGGGACATCATCATGTTGGAAAGGCACAGCAAGAGAAAGCAGCTCACCTTATGGCACCCAAGAAGCAGAGAGAAGGGCTGGGAAGGAAATGACCTTCTGGAGGTATATCACTAACCACCCACCTCTGCAACCAGCCCTACACCCTAATAGTACATTTTGCTATGAATTATCAACGGGCCAATCCAATGATGAGATAGCACTCCCATGACTCAGCACCTCCCAAAGCCCCACCTCGGAACACATGAGACTTATGGTGACATCCCAGATCTAAACCATAGCATATGGCAAGCTCTTCAGACATGGGAATGGCTGCCATGGAGAAGGAATTTACACTCACAGATCCTTTGGAGCAGGGAGTGCCATGTGCCATGGAAGGCCACGTGGGGACCACCAGGTTCATTCAGAAAGCAGAAGAGAAAGAACATTTATTGAGGTTTTATAGAAGGGAATGTGTAAGTTAAAGTAGGCAAGGGAGAGAGGTAGAGTGTGAATAGTTTTAGTGGACTGTCAGTTATGAGGTGGTTCCAGTTGCCTAGGGTGAGGGCTTACAGTTCATCCTGCCAGAGGTGATGACACATGGATCGGAGTGCACACTAAGGATCGGTTCGTTTTGGCATCAAAGATCTCTTTATAGGCAAATTTACTATCTCTAGGAATAAATTAACCCTGAGGAGGCAGTCCCTTCCCAAGTGCAGAAGGTGCAAAATGCCACAGATAACAGGCATAATACCAAAAAAAAAGAGAAAATATAATTAATATAGACTTAACATATATACATACACCCACAGTCAAAAGGTCCATGGTCTGTCTTGTGACACAAGAAATACCTATGTTTTGGGTCTGGTTTTCACAGAAGTAAAGAGTCTTTAGAGAGTAGCATTAGAAAGGTCTCCTGTCTCATCTCTTTGATGCCAGGTGCACAGTACAGGCCTGTGATCGGTCTAATCCGAGTGCAGTGATTCAGTTCATGAGAAGAGCCTCTCTTCTTCCACACACTGAAGTACAGTAGCAGCACGTAGCTCATGAGACATAAGCTTGAGAGAATAACTCCATGCAGTGCAGAGCTCATATCTGGTCATCTGGATTGTCTGGCACAGAAAAGATGAAATGCATTTTCCTGCCTCCCTTCACAGGCTTCCCAGAATTCAAACGTGCAGTGTGTCATTTCTTTCATGCACAGTGAGCATTGCTAGAAACCATTATCTGAGAGTAATGTGTTGTGCTGTTGTTGAATTCGTTTCAGTAATGAGAATAAACATTTGTAGGGCCTTTGTATTCATAAAATGGTTTTACAGTGGCTCACTTGTTAATAATTACATTGGGTGATTCTTAACAGTGCACATTTAGTAGATAAAAGTGATGATTTGGGTGGCATGAGGGGGGAAGACAAGTAATAGTGAAGGATATAACTCTCTTTTTCAGTCTCATGGTCTCTGCAGGCCTACTAACTTCAGCATTCTCATTGCACTTGAATCCACAGTGCTAGTATCCAAAGCCCAATGCAGACTCACAAATGTTGGATAAAACCATGGTTGAAAATTTACATCACGTGCTCGACCTCTGTTGCTGTTGTCTTTTTTTGTCTCAGTTTGCACCATGGCGAAAATTCAGGAACCTGAGCACATCCACCCACCCACCTTGGGGTCAGCAGACCCAGCTCCACTGCTCTGTCTCTGATGGGATGGAAGGTCCCAGAATTTCACTGCATCCTGGATGGGGCTCTGTGTTCTCAGCCTTCAGATGCTGGGAAAGGAGGCTGCCATTGGAACAAGAGCTCTGTGAAGTCCTGGCTGTAACTCCAGTGGCCTCACAGTCTTGCCACTTTCCCCTTCTGAACTTTGAATGTCTGATTTCAGGCATGTCTCTGCTTATCTTACTGAAACTCAGATGACACATCAGCAGGACCACCGCACCATGTGCACACACATGTGCAATATTTACACCCTCAGCAGACTACAGACATTTTTAGAATGAGAAGAGCCTCCCTTCTCCTTAAAACTCTGCATTTTCTATTCTAATCCATATTTAGTATTAGCATTTTATACCAATTTTTACTAATATGGGCCCTGTAGATCATTTGGATATAGCTGGGGCCCTCCCACACGTGCATTATGCCTGTTCTCAGGTTAAGGTACATAGTAGTAAGTTAGTGGACCCAACCTTTGAGGAGTGCTTGTAGATGGTTCCCATGCTACCTACCTGGTTTGTAAACTGCATCTTGCTGATTTCCACAAATTAATACTGGAGCAGTCCAGAAAATAGAATCATAATGAGAGGACTATTTGACAACAAAGTTATTCTAAAGGCAATTCTTCTATGACAGTTATTTTCTATTTTATAATATAATTCTTAATTGTCAAAACAAGATATTCTTCAGAGGCAACAGTGATGGCATATAACTTAAGAATTATTAATATACATGTTTATATTTTATTTAGAGTTGCCATTTTCAAAACACCATTGATGTAATGGTAACCAGCATTCTCTGAGGACTCAGACGCTAATGCCATACTCTGCTGTACATCAGCCATGTTAGCCAGGGTCCCTACAGGAACAGACAACACTGAAAGGGTAGAAAGGGGCTAGTTTGGGACCTTTCAAGGGCAGTTCTGGGGCACATGGGAGGAAAGGAAGGAAAACAAAAAGGACCAAGATGTGGAAAATACATGTAACAATTTCCCACTATAAATATTCTTATGATGTATGTATCACAAACATATACTAATAAAAAGAGCTATTTCATAAGGACAGAAGATATCATGGGCAGTGAATCTTATTGAGGAATGCCATAAGCAACTTTCTTCTATGGCCTCCTCAGTTTGTCACTGCATGTACAATATAAAGTGTAATTGAATAAGTTGCTGACTCAGTATCCTTCTAAAAATAACTTCCTAATGTACTTCTTAAATTGTGAAGCTTAAGCACTATTGACCAGGGAGGCTGGTCATTATTTATTCATTTTCCACTCATTATGTAGTCTTAATGAAACATGAAGGCCTTCCCCTCTCATAAAACACACCTACATATACATTCTTAAAATTAATACTGTGACCTTCTAAACTAAAGTTGATTTATGAAGATCAAATCACATGAAATCATGAAAACTTTCTGCTATCATAATGAGATATCAAAGACGTTTAGTTTTTAATTGGTTATTTTGTCATAAATTTTTTTCTAAGCTACTGAAAATGGTTGATATGAGAGTGGTTGCTGTTTCCTGCCTAAGCAATAATTTGAAGTCTCTATTGATGTAGTTTCTGACTATACAGCTATTCTTATCTCCAGGCTTTACTTTTCCTGGACTCATGTCACACATCCCAGCAGAGCCATGTGGAAGCTGTCATTTCCAATAAGGCTCATGCTATGAGTTGCAGCCTGCTCTGCCATCATAACAGAGTCTCTGAGCCCAAAGGTGCAAAATGGGAATCCTAACCAACTTACTGGATATCACCATGATTACATAGGATAATACATGAGAATCAACAGAATGCCTGATGCACAAAAAAAAAATGCTCAAGAAATGCTCAATTCCTCACCTTTCAAATGTGTACTATAAAAAGAGTGTGGTCCTTTTGCTCCATATGGAGCAAGTTGGCAGAGATCCTCATTTAGCTACTGTCACGCAAGGATGACCACATAGAAAGTCTCACAAGTGTCGCACTTTTCTTCTAAACTTAGTCATACTGACATTTTCATCAGCTTTACTGAAGTATAATTTACTTGTATAAAATTCACCTCTCTCAGGTATATAACAATGATTTTCATAAATATATGGTTCAACAACCATCACCAGAATCCTCTTACAAAATTTGATCACCCCAAAAAGTTACCTTAAGCCCATTTATAGTATCTCAATCCCACCTTGATCACTAGGCAATCACTGAACTATTAGTTTTTATATAAACTTACCTCTTTATATTTAAAAAATGGAATTTTAGAATACATACAGTGTTTTCTGCCTGGGTTCTCATTATGCATCAGGTTTTAGAGATTCATCCTGATTGAAACCTCTGACTATATTTCATTTGTTACATTATACAGATAGACCATATCTGATGTATTCATAATCAGGTGATGGAAATGTGGATAATGTGTAGTTTGGGGATTTTGTTTTCTTTTGATTTGTTTTTTGTACCAAGGTTTGAACTCATGACCTTGCACTTACAAGGCAGGCACTGGAACCACTGAGCTAAATCACTGACATCTGTCCAGTTTTTTGCTACTAAGAATAGTGCTGCTGTGAACATTTATGGGCATATCTTTGTGGACACATGTTTTCAGTTTTTGTGGAGAGTCCTAGGGATAAAACTAAGGCTTATATGGTAAGTCTGTGGTAACTTCTTAAAATCACTGGATTGTTTTCTAGAATGCCTATACCATTTGACATTCTCACCAACAATATGAGTATTCCAGTTTCTCCACATCACCACTAGCATGTTATGTTTTCTTTATTATAGCTATTCTAGTGCATGTGAAGTTATATTTACTGTCATTCTAGCTTGTATTTGCCTAGTGAAATACAATGTAGTTAACTGCCATTCATACACATTTTATGCTGAAATGTCTGTTCATATCTCTTGCATACATTTAAATTTGGTTGTTTTTCTCCTGTGGCTACTAGTTTCATTTTCTTAATGCTGCCTTTTTTTTAAATTGAATTCTTTATTGGTACAATTTATATACATCTCACAATCACATATAACATTGGGGAATTTGTACCAGTATATAACTCAAATTAATTCTCATTTTTACCCATATCCCTACCCACCCACACCTCCCCACCCCCTTTATACATACTCTAAATTTTCTTTCTGTATCCTATTTATTCCTTCCCCTCATTACATTCCTACACCAAATTTCCTATGGAAATTTCCCACTCTATAAAAGCTGTCATACTTTCTAGAGCTCATTTGCATCTACAGGTGTTCATGTCAAAGAGAAGATCTGGAATTTGCCTATCTGTGATCTATTGATTTCAATTATTAGTATATCCTCCAGTTGTCTCCATTTGCACCTAAATGGATCGATCTTGTCATTCTTTATGGCTCACTAATAAGCCATTTTATAAAAAAAAAAAAAAAAAAAAAAAAAAAAACGTCTTTATCTACTCTCCTGTTGCTGCGCATTTGGGTTGTTTCCAAGATTGAGCTATCACGAACTGAGCTGCTTTGAACAAGGGTGTACATCTGTCTTTCCAATGTGAGTTTTTAAATTCTTTTGGGTATATTCCTAGCAGGGGGATAGCAGGGTCAAATGGGACCTCTAGTCCTAGTTTTCTGAGAAATCTCGACACGGATTTCCACAATGGTTGCACAAGTCTGCAATCCCACCAACAGTGGAGAAGGGTTCCTTTCTCCCCACAGCCACGCCAGCATTCATTCTTGGTTGATTTTGTGATAGCGGCCATTCTTTGTGGAGTGAGATGAAATCTGTGTTGTTTTCATTTGCATCTCTCGAATGACCAGTGATGTCGAACATTTCTTCATATGCTTCTTGGCTGCTTTGATTTCTGCCTCTGAGAAGTGTCTGTTCATTTTAGATGCCCATTTTTGAATTGGGTCTTTAAACTTGGGGAGGCTGATCTGTTTGAGTTCTTTATATATTGTCGATAATAGCCCTTTGTCTGATAAACAGCTAGTAAAGATTTTTTCCCATGTTGTTGGTTGTCTTTTAGCAGTGCCAGCGACTTCTTTTGCTGTGCAGAAGCTTTTCAGTAGGATGAGATCCCATTTGTTGATTCTTTCTGCTAGTTCTTGTGCTATAGAGGCTTGATTCATAAAGTCTCTGCCTAAGCCAATGTCTCCAAGAGTTTTTACCTAGCCTGTTTTCCAGCAGGCTTATTGTTTCTGTTTTAATGTTTAAGTCTCATATCCATTGTGAGTTTAGTTTTGTGCACGGTGAAAGAGATAGGTCTAGCTTTAGCTTTTGGCAGGCTAAAGCCCAGTTTTTCCAGCAACATTTGTTAAAGAGACTGTCTTTCTTCCATTGGGGATGTTTGACTCCTTTGTCAAAGATAAGGTGGCTTAGTGTATCCAGAGTTGTTTCTGGGTCTTCTAATCTATTCCACTGGTCCTCGGGTCTGTCACTTTGCCAGTACCATGCAGTTTTTATCACCACAGCTTTATAGTAGAGTTTTAAATTGGGGATTGTAATACCCCCTGCCATGTTATGGTTGCTTAGAATTGCTTTTGCTATTCTAGGTTTCTTGTATTTCCAGATGAATTTTTGTATTATTTTCTCTAACTCTGTGAACTATACCATTGGAATTTCAATTGGAATTGCATTGAATCTGTACAATAGTTGTGGGAGTATAGCCATTTTGATGATGTTGGTTCTCCCTACCCAGGAACAAGGGATATCGTTCCACTTTCTGGTTTCCTTTTCTATCTCAGCTTTCAGAGTCCTATAGTTTTCAGAGTAAAGGTCTTTTACTTCCTTTGTTAGGTTGATTCCTAGATATTTCATTTTTCTGGGTGCTAATGTGAAAGGGATTGACTCCCCAATTTCTCTTTCAGTGAGTCTGTTGTTTGTGTAGACAAAGGCTGTTGATTTTTTGAGCATTGACCCTGTATCCAGCAACATTACCAAATTTGGTAATTAAGTCTAGCAGTCTTTTGGTTGAGTTTTTAGGATCCTCTAGATAGAGTATCATATCATCAGCAAATAATGACAGTTTAACTTCTTCCTTTCCTATCTTTATTCCTTTTATATTTTTGTCCTGCCTGTTGCTATGGTTAATGTTTCCAGTACTGTATTGAACAAGAGTGGTGACAGCGGGCATCCTTGTCTCGTTCCTGATCTTAATGTAAAAAGATTCAGTTTTTGCCCATTGACTATGATGCTGCCTGTTGGTTTCTCATAAATAGCTTGTATTAAATTGAGATAAAGTCCATTGATTCCAATTCTCTGTAGGGTTTTGATCATAAATGGGTGTTGGATTTTGTCAAATGCTTTTTCTGCATCTATTGAGATAATCATATGGTTTTTGTCCTTGAGTCTGTTAATATAGTGTATTACATTGATTGATTTATGTATGTTGCACCAGCCTTGAATTCCTGGGATACATCCGACTTGATCAGGGTGTATAGTTTTCTTGATAACTCTCTGTATTCTGTTTGCAAGTATTTTATTGAGAATTTTTGCATCAATGCTCATTAGAGAGATTGGCCTGTAGTTTTCTTTTTTGGTGGGATCTTTCCCTGCCTTTGAATCAAGGTGATGGTCACTTCAAGGAATGATTTGGGGGGTACTGCTTCCCTTTCAATTTCATTAAAGAGATTGAGAAGTACTGGTATTAACTCTTCTTTAAAAGTTTTGTAGAACTCAGCAGTGAAGCTGTCAGGACCAGGGCTTTTCTTTGTTGGTAGGTTGTTTATTACATTTTCAATTTCCCAGGTTGATATGGGTTGTTTAACATTTTTATATCCTCTTCATTCAGCTTTGGAAGTTCATATGTGTCTAGGAATCTATCCATTTCTACTAGATTTTCCATCTTCTTGGAGTATAGATTTTCAAAGTATGTGTTTATGATCCTTTGGACTTTCTCTGGCTCTGTGCTGATTTCCCCATTTTCATTCCTTATAACATGGATTTGAGCCTTTTCCTTCCTTTGTTTGATAAGGTTGGCTAAGGGTCTGTCAATCTTATTTATCTTTTCAAAGAACCAACTCTGATTCACTGATTCTTTGTATTTTTCTCTTTGTCTCCATTGCATTAATTGCTGCTCTGATCCTTATAATTTCCTCTCTA
>PVIC010031487.1:0-21300 GCA_004025085.1 Thryonomys swinderianus | reverse complement strand
CCCTACAGAGAATTGGAATCGATGGACTTTATCTCAATTTAATACAAGCTATTTATGAGAAACCAACAGCCAGCATCATACTTAATGGGCAAAAAATGAAACCTTTTACACTAAGGTCAGGAATAAGGCAAGGATGCCCGCTGTCACCACTCTTGTTCAATATAGTACTGGAAACATTAGCCATAGCAATCAGGCAGGATAAAGATATAAAAGGAATAAAGATAGGAAAGGAAGAAGTTAAACTGTCATTATTTGCTGATGATATGATACTCTATCTACACTGCTAGACTTAATTACCAAATTTAGTAGTGTTGCTGGATTCAAGGTTAATGCTCAAAAATCAACAGCCTTTGTCTACACAAACAACAGACTCACTGAAAGAGAAATTGGGGAGTCAATCCTTTTCACAGTAGCACCCAGAAAAATGAAATATCTAGGAATCAACCTAACAAAGGAAGTCAAAGACCTCTACTCTGAAAACTCTAGGATGCTGAAAAACGAGATAGAAAAGACGATAAGAAAATGGAAATATATCCCTTGTTCCTGGGTAGGCAGAACCAGCTTCATCAAAATGGCTACACTAGCAGGGCGTGGTGGCTCACACCTGTAATCCCAGCACTCGGGAGGCAGAGACAGGAGGATTGCTGAGTTCAAGGCTTGCCTGGGCTACATAGTGAGCTCAGAGCTAGCCTGAACTACAAAGCAAGACCCTGTCTCAAAAAACAAAAATAAATAAATGAATAAATAAATTTTAAAAATGGCTATACTCTCACAACTACTATACAGATGCAATGCAATTCCAATGCTATACTTCACAGAGCTAGAGAAAATAATCCAAAAATTCATCTGGAACCACAAGAAACTTAGAATAGCAGAAACAATTCTAAGCAACCACGACATAGCAGGGGGTATTACAATCCCCAATTTAAAACTCTACTATAAAGCCACTGTGATAAAAACTGCATGGTACTGGCAAAGTAACAGACCCGAGGACCAGTGGAATAGATTAGAAGATCCAGAAACAACCCGGATACACTAAGTCATCTTATCTTTGACAAAGGAGCCAAACATCCCCAATGGAGAAAAGACAGCCTCTTTAACAAATGGTGCTGGAAAAACTGGGCTTTAACCTGCCAAAACCTAAAGCTAGACCTATCTCTTTCACCATGCACAAAACTAAATTCACAATGGATACGAGACTTAAACATTAAAACAGAAACAATAAGCCTGCTGGAAAACAGGTTAGACAAAACTCTTGGAGACATTGGCTTAGGCAGAGACTTTATGAATAAAACCTCTCTAGCACAAGAACTAGCAGAAAGAATCAACAAATGGGATCTAATCCTACTGAAAAGCTTCTGCACAGCAAAAGTCGTCACTGGCACTGCTAAAAGACAACCAACAACATGGGAAAAAAAATCTTTACTAGCTGTTTATCAGACAAAGGGCTATCATCTAAAATATATGAAGAACTTAAACAGATCAGCCTCCCCAAGTTTAAAGACCCAATTCAAAAATGGGCATCTGAAATGAACAGAAATTTCTCAGAGGCAGAAGTCAAAGCAGCTAAGAAGCATATGAAGAAATGCTCAACATCACTGGTCATTCGACAGATGCAAATGAAAACAACACAGATTTCATCTCACTCCACAAAGAATGGCCGCTATCTCAAAATCAACCAACAATAAATGCTGGTGTGGCTGTGGGGAGAAAGGAACCCTTCTCCACTGTTGGTGGGATTGCAGACTTGTGCAACCATTGTGGAGATCTGTGTGGAGATTTCTCAGAACACTAGGACTAGGGGTCCCATTTGATCCTGCTATCCCCCTGCTAGGAATATATCAGAAAGAATTTTAAAAATCGCATTGCAAAGACAGATGTACACCATTGTTCACAGCAGCTCAGTTCGTGATAGCTCAGTCTTGGAAACAACCCAAATGCCCATCAACTGGAGAGTGGATAAAGAAGATGTGTGTGTGTGTGTGTGTGTGTGTGTGTGTGTGTGTGTGTATAAAATGGAGTATTATTCTGCCATAAAGAATGACATGATTGATTCATTTATGTGCAAATGGAGACACCTGGAGGATACACTAGTAAGTGAAATAAATAGATCACAGATAGGCAGATACTGGATCTTCTCTTTGATATGAGCACCTGTAGATGCAAATGAGCTCTAGAAAGTATGACAGTTTTTGTAGAATGGGAAATTTCCATAGGAAATTTGGTGTGGAAATGTAATGAGGGGAAGGATTAATTTTGATTCAGAAAGAAAATAAAGGAGCATGTATATAGGGGGTGGGGAGGTGTGGGTTGGTAGGGATATGGGTAAGAATGAGAATTAACTTGTGTCATATACTGGTACAGATTCCCCAATGTTATATGTGATTGTGAGATGTATATAAATTGTACCAATAAAGAATTCAATTTAAAAAAAATGGGGTGGACTTGTAAGCCAAGAACTCAGTTCTCTCTTCCATCTCTGGAGGCTTCTGGAAAAGAACATATTTCACGCAGTGGGCAGCCATTCTGTGTCTCTGATGAGGCTAGACAAATAAAGGGGAAATGTAATATTGAACTTTGATTTTGGTCAGCAGCAGAATGACCCATCCTCTTTTCCATAAGTCATTTCAATTGAGTATTTTGTGCTTTCAAAGGTCATTTGTAAAATTGAGCTATCACAAACTGAGCTGCTATGAACAAGGCTGTACATCTGTCTTTCCAATGTGGTTTTTAAAATTTGGGGGGGTAGTGCTCACTTTGGCAGCACATATACTAAAATTTTGGGAGGCGTATTCCTAGCAGGGGCATTGCAGAGTCAACCCAAATGCTCATCATCTGGAAAGTGGATAAAGAAGATGTGTTTTTTTTTATAAAATGGAGTATTATTCTGCCATAAAGAATGACAAGATCAATTCATTTATGTGCGAATCGAGACACCTGGAGGATACAGTAGTAAGTGAAATAAATAGATCACAGATGGGCAAATACCAGATCTTCTCTTTGATATGAGCACCTGTGGATGCAAATGAGCTCTAGAAAGCAGGACAGTTTTTGTAGAAAGTATGACAGTTTCTGGGAATGTAATGAGGGGAAGGAATAAATATGATTCAGAAAGAAAATAAAAGAGCATGTATATAGGGGATGGGGAGGTGTGGGTGGGTAGGGATATGGGTAAAAATGAGAATTAACTTGTGTCATATACTGATACAGACTCCCCAGTGTTATATGTGATTGTGAGATGTATATAAATTGTACCAATAAAGAATTCAATTTTTAAAAAAGATCATTTGCAGAGGAATGGGGGGAAAAAAGAATTAAATCATGTCATGCACTAGTACAAATTTTCAATGTAGATTGTGATCATAATGTGTATATAAAACATACCAATAAAGTCAATTTAAAAAAATCACTGCTGGGCTGGAGACTTGGCTCAATATTTCCAGCGCCTGCCTCGCAAGCGCCAAGTCCCTGGTTCAATCCCTGGTAACCACATGCAACAATACTGGGCACGGTACGCCCACTGGCAATCAGTACCTCATACCACAGATGCCGAGCTTGGTGGCTCAAACCTGTAATCCCAGCACTCCGGAGGCAGAGGCAGGAGGATTGCTGAGTTCAAGGCTTGCCTGGGCTACATAGTGAGCTCAGGACCAGCCTGAACTACAAAGCGAGACCCTGTCTCAAAAAAAAAAAAAAAAATCACTGCTAATATAACAATTGAAATCTTAGTTTCTTTTTCATTTCTCTCTCAACTTTAAATCCAGGTAGTCTTGTTGTACATAAAGAAAACACTGCATAAACAAGAAGTGAGCTTACAGTTTAAAAGAGAATACTGTACTGATTAACTTTTCCAGAGATAACTAGTTACAGAATGAAGAAGCAAGAAAGAAATTTCCCTTGGCAATATAGCATGATGGAAAGTCTTCTTGATGAAAGTCTTCTAGTTTGAAAAATAGTATAATCTCATTCAAAAAATACTCTCTGTATACCTTGAAATGAAACAACTACCAGTACAAAATTTCACCTTGGAAGAAAGACATCACTCAACGGCATGAAATAAAAAATTCCACCCCAGTAACCCATCTAATGTGTAGGTAAAATACAGTTTTCTAATGAAGATTTGGAACTCCCTTCATGGTTGGTTTTCACTTAGACTGTCATTTTATTTCCTTCTTTTTTTTTATTTTTTATTTTAAACAGGGTCTTGCTTTGTAGTTCAGGCTGGCCCTGAACTCACTATGTAGCCCAGGCTAGCCTTGAACTCACAGCATTCTCCTGCCTCTGCCTCCCGAGTGCTGGGATTACAGGTGAGAGACACCAGGCCTAGCACTGTGGTATGTGGTACTGGGGATTAAACTTGGGACCTTGCATTTACTATGCAGACGCCCAAACCACTGAGCTAAATCCCCTGCCCTAGACTGTCATTTTCAAAGAAAAGCCATGAACAACTCTCATTTGCAAATTTGTCCTCTGCACATTTCTCTCCCAGTTATCACAATTTTTCATACATTTTCATACACTTTTATTCACTTCTTTCATTCATGCTTTTCTTGCAATTTCATTTTTGTGCTATTTATTGAACATGCGCTGATGTTACCTGGCAAGGTTTAAATTTCAGTCATTCTACTGCTTTGCTCTTGTTAATCTAGATTTTGTTCTTCTCACAAGATACTATTTGAAATGACTACCAATTTTTTTCTGGTTTGTTGATTTTCCATCTGGTTTGCTCAAAAGGAAAAATGGTGATGCTCAAAATGAAAAATGGTGATCTTCAGGATCTTTTCCACAAGACAGAGGACAAATGAAAAATTAAGCTTGATTTTACTCAGTGAAATGCCCAATCTGCATGTGACTTTTGATGGTTTCTTTTCTGGTTGACCATATGTGTCCCTGATATGGAAGGACCCTCTTATTTTTGTTTAGTGAAGTCTACATTGCTCTTAATTGGCTTTTACTCCCTACAAAATTCCAAATTCTTATTACACATCAGATCACAGAATTGAAAACTTAGATTCTTCCCAAGCATCACAAGCTAGAAAGACACAAGCTGTCCTACTTTTTCTGTTTTAGGGATGTATTTCAAATACCCAGGAGAAGAGAGGGGTGTCAGATATTTGTAACTTTTCTTGGTAACAGAAGGTGATATTCCTTATAACTAAATTTTCACCACTGGAATTTTGAGGTAGAATCAGCAGAAGTGAGAAAGTTAAGGAGTAGATTGCAAAAGTAAGAGATTACTTATCAGACTATACTATTCATTCTAGAAAATTTCTCTAATGATGTTAGCTCAGGGACTTAACTATTCACATTCATGGTGACTTGGATCTGAATCATTTTAAAGAAACTGTTTCATCTCAAAGAAATCACAGATTAAGTACATTTTCTGATACATAAACCTATTGAGGCCCTCTCTGGAACTTTCTGTGCCCTGCCTTGGATGTCTCCAAGCTTTGTTCTCTGCCCATCATCATATGTATGCATCTGAATCATAAGACCTTAATTTTCATGGACAGACTGGATCCTACCATCTTTTCCATGGCTTCTTTCTGGCTGTAGCCTGTTAGGTTAGCAAGGTGGAACAGCACTAATCTTCAAGACTTGAGTTAATTAATCATCCCTAGAGGAGGCCTAAGAGATGGAGCTTTAAGAGATGAACAAAGTAAAGGAAAGTCAGTTTTAAGGAAAAGAGAAAATCTGGTTGAAGATGAAAAGAAAGAAGAAACAGTGGCTTAACACAAATTGTAACACAAAGATACTTTACCCAAACTGTTATTAGAACTCCAATTCATCACTACATCCTTCAAGGATAAAGTACTTAAAATTTCAATTCTAAAGAACAAGTTTTAAAAATTCCAACTGAAAAGATAAGACCCAGGAAAAATGTCCATCTAAATCCAGGCTTAAAACAAACGTTTGCCTCTCTCATCTGTGATATCAGGTAGTGATTTTCTACTATCTTTAAACTACTGAACATTCAATCACCCTCTAGTCCTGGGACTATCTGTAGAAAATATTAAGTGTAGCATCGGTCGTTTCATTCATGCTCAGGAAGTCCAACTCTAAGGTGGTGAAAAGGGAAAAAGATCTTTAATTCTTAGAATAAATTTTGTATTATTTGAAGGTCATTAACATGATATATAATTCATAAACAGAAAAAAAAACAGAATTAGCAGAAAAAAGTAAATCCTACACTGTGTATTCAAAATATAATTCCCATTCTCAGATCATCCCAAAACTACTTCTGCTAGTTTCAAGAGATGGAAGGATTTGAAGCATGAGATTAGAATAATACTTTTTGTAGGTTATGAATATGTCAGTGGTCTGAGGCAAATCATTTTCCACATGTATTCTCTGAGAAAGAAATGAAATTTGGCTGATGACATTAACTTTAACCATTCAGTCACACCAGGTCACTGACGATTTTCATCTGGGCAGCAGGATCTGGACTGAGGGGTTGTGAAATGAACACAGGTAGTGAGGCATGGCTTGCTACTAGAATGTGCCTCACGCTTGAGGGGCTAAAGTACCGTTTGATTCCACTGTTCCATGGTTGGTGGGTCTCAGACATTCTCCAATGGTTAATTTTAAGAATGTGTCAAACAGAGATTCTTATTTCTCCCACAATATCCATTATATCTCCCCTTCTTTTAAGTAATAGAAGTACCAAGATTCTACCTTTCTTATAACAAAGAATACAATATGACTATGTACTCACCAATGAGATTTAAATAGAAGGTATAAAAGTGGGGTCTAGATATATACATTACCCTTTAAAAATAGGAGTATGCTCAATATTTCATTTTTTCTCTCTTTTGAGTCATGAATATAGCAATAACAAGTGACTAAAAGTCATGAAAATAAGCACAAATCACAGGGAATCATAGATAACAAGATGTCTGAATGACAGAAAAATCGTTGTGGATTGAAGTAACCTATTGCGTAGTCTATTTTGAACATTTATATAAGTGACAGTATCTCACATAAGAGGCAGATATTTTGGTCTCAGTTATATTATGGAAGAAGTCAGGGTAACTGAAACAAGAGGCTCTCAGAAGTATATTCCAGATTTCAGTGGCTTACCAAAACATAACTTGCACATGAAGTCTAAACTTCATGTGCCTTGCCATTTTATAACAGGAGCCTCTTTTGGTTTTCTACGTTCATCATTCAGGATCAGAGGCTCCTTCCATCATCCATCTCCATGAGTTTAAATCTGTGCTTTCACAGCCAATATATCCATCCACACCGAACTGTGCAAAAGGGAAAGGCCATGGGTTGCTTTCGTGGGAAGGCAAGGAAGTGCTGTAAACCTCTGCTGCTTCATCTCTACACCAAACTACAAATGAAGCCAGGGCGAGGAGTCAAGGTCTGAGCACAAGAAACAAGTGTGCAACCAGTTCCCTAGGACCTGCCATAGTGTTCAAACAAAGTAAAGCAAGCAGAAACGCTTTAGCAAAGGAAGCTTTGGGTTATTCCAGCATTAACTATGTCTTTCTCTGGACAATACCACCACGTAAGTGAGATCTTAGCACATACATTAACTACCCACCTTACCACTGAGCTCAGGCTCAACATAAAACTGTGAAGGAACACCAGAAAAATCTATATCAGAAATTACTAAACATTACCCATGTTTTTGAGCTTAAACTTCTATGACCTTCTGAATAGCAATGGCAATTCCAGGAATCACTTATAAACTATAATATCAGAGTAGCAATTTTGGGGTAACTAAGAGAGGAATGAAAAAGAATGAATAATAAACAGAGTGAAAATCAGTAAAACAAATGAGAACATCAAAGAATACCATATCATGAAGATCAGCCACAAGGTTTATGAACAAGCTCTTTCTCTGTGATACATAATAATTTACAAAAGAAAATAAATAAGGCATCATTTTAATCTCAGGCTATGGATCTTGCTTAGTATAACCCACAATAAATTTACAAAGACATTTTCCACAATTAAAATTTAGTTTATTAAAAATTATCCTACTTTATTTAAAATTTGATTACAGTTCTTGTCCTAAGAAAGATTTCCATATGAAGGATAATATGTAGAAATCATTTCAAAATGTACGAGTCCCTAAAATACTTGAAAGGTTTTAATAGTTGGGGTAAAATCATTTTTATCATGTTTGAATAAGCCAGCTAACAGGATTTTTCTCTCCTCTTTTTATAAAATTCCCTTAGGGGATAAAAACAAGCTCGGGAAGTTTCAGTCAACACTGTAAATTGGAAGTTCATGTTAAATAAGCCATAGAAAACTGCACTTTAGAATGAAATTACTATCTCAGCCATTACCATGGGGCTCCCTAGCACATTTACTATAATAGCTATATTTTGTAATAACATCATATGCAAGTCAGTTACACTTTTTTAAAAATATTTAACTAACATGCTGCAGGAGGTCTTTTAAAAATCAGCCGCATATCCTAATCTTTCTTTCATTTTTCTAACCTTAAGAAATAATATGGCAACAATTATCAATACTCCAGGGATCATAAAGCACAAAATTACTATAAAGAAAGAGACCAATAAAACCGACATTTTCCTAAGCCCATTAATTTTTAAAATATACTTTTTAAAGATAATATAATTAATAAATATTTGTAATTGAGTTGTTCTATAAAAAGTCTTCACACTGCTCAACTTGGAGTCTTGTCTTTGTGAAGAAAGGAAGTGAGCACAACAGCTGCAGAATTTCCCATCTCGTATGAGGGGGGCACTGATTTTTTTCAACAAAACATTCATCCAAGTCCTTTAACATACATTAAGAGAAAGATACAGAGAAAATGGCATCTAGGTTTTTGGGTAAGAAACAGTACCTATGACCAAAAATTATAAATGGGCATAAGGTATCTTAAGATAGGGACCAGGAAAGCACACAGAAGTTAGGGAAGGAACTAATTAACATGCATCCAACAAAGAAGCAAAAAAAAAATGTATTAAGGAAAGGTCTCTGTGACAACAGGAACATGATACACAGGAGCTGGGAAGATACAAGGCATCCAATCCAGGTATGATAGGTGCTGTGAAATAGGAAGAAAGCGCTTAAAGGTAAAGAAAATAAGGGCAGGGGACAGCAAAGAAGGGAAAGAAAAAATCTGATGGTAAAAAGGAATAATTAAAAACAAAGCTCATGTATTTAGGGGGTGAAGCTGGTAGGGAGGCCAGGGGAATGGGAAAAAATAACAATCAAGATATATCATGTATATGTACAAATGGGCAATGGGAATGTGATCATAACGTATAACTAAAATTTATTAATAAACTCAAAAAAGGGGTAAAAAATTAAAAAGAGCAGGTAGATCACCCAGTGTAGAAAAGGAAGCATTTGCAAGGTCTAAGAAACTGAAAGAGGGGCTCTGTGCCTTTGACATGGTGATTGAAAGGCCAAGAGCACTGAACGACTATGACTGGACACAAATCATAAGAGTTTCAATACAAAATTAAAATGCCATGAAAAGCAATTTTGTCAATGATCTTTCTGGTTATTGTACAGAGAATACATAGACAGGGAAGAACGTCTGAGGTGGAATTTTTGAGAGTGACTATATCAATCATGGTAAAAGAAGACCTGGCTGATTTGGAGTCAGAACTCTGACACCAGAGTGCAAGGTGAACAGATCCAAAACAGAAGAACCGAGGAGCACCTTCCACATAAGAATAGGGTCTTCTCAGTGACAAGGTGTGGACTGATGGTATCAATTTCAGGGTTGTTTGTGTACTTATATTTAAACTCACAAAATCACTAGGGAAGGGAAAAAAAAAAGAAGAAGAATTCTAAGTCTAGGCCCTGAGCAACACAATCACATGAAACCTTGGCAAGAAACAAAGTAAAGTCTGAGAAGGCACAGCCCCAGGGTGGGAAACCAACCCAGTGACAAGGTGCCACCAAAGCCCAGCTAGCTCTCAAAATAATTTTCTTTTCAGAATGAAAAAGTAACAGCAAGATTCTCCATTGTTTTGGATGGGCTTCACTCCTGCACTATGTGAAAACAAAGCCTGCTTTTTTTGTACTTTGAAGGGGATGACAAGAAATGGAAAAGCAAGTATCCGACATGCTCCAACCCTTTATCTCAGGTATCGAAAGTTTTATTTCACTTGCCAGTTGAGGGGTACTAATTGATTGGAATTCTATTTCTTCCTCCACATTCTCATGCCTGAAACAACGGACTTTCTGGTCTCAAGTTCAGATGAGGTTTGTATATTATCCAACATAGGAGCAATTTTGTTAGTTAATCCCTCACAATTTGTCCCTAAAATGTTTTGAATTGGCATAGATAAGATTTAACTGTCTGGTTTCAAGCATACAAATGTATTATTCTTTTTCTCTAGCATTACTTTCATTTATAAATTTAAATTTAAATTCCATCTTTTCCATTAGTTTCTAAATATTCATAAAAATAATACAAAAAGGAAAAGAAAGGTATGGCTTTATTTTATTGCTAAACTCAATTTTTAAAAGTTATGAAGTTGAGGGATTCATGTGAGTGAGCACTTAATAAGGAAATGTGTTTTAATTTGTTTACTTCAACGTGAAATAAAATACATCAGACACACAAGCTTAAATATCACAATTTTTATGTGAGAAGCCCAAAATATAAATAAATAGTAAAATAAAAGGCATATCATAGGAAATAGGGAGGTACCTCTTTTGCAAAAGGGAAGGAACCCAAGAGATGGAAGAAGGAAGGAGACAGAATGGGAAGCAATGGAAAAGGAATTAAGATGTGCTATGTACCAACACCTCATGATGAATGCATTATGTAATGTGAACATGCACCAATACAAAAAGGGTACTTCGTTAGGATATGTGTACTTGTCAGCAAATGGAAGGTCTAGACCAGAAATAGTGAATACAATAAGGAAATCCATTAATTTTTTTCCTGTTTTGGGGAGACAGTGTCTCTCTATGCAGTTCAGACTGGCCTTGAACTCACCAAGTACCCCAAGATGACCTCAGACTCATGGAGATCCACCTGCCTCATCCTTCTGAGGCCTAGGGTTGCAGGAGTCTGCCACCATGCCTGGCAAAGATACCACATATTTACTCTATGTAGTCTGTCCACTTCAGACTGTTATTTTCCTCTCCTATGTACTTAGTTCTACTTTTCTCACAAATTCATTTTATTTCCTTCCCAGCTCATGCCACATATCCTCTGTGCTTGATGTATTAGCATGTCAGGATTTTCAGTCCATATTTCCCTAAGAGCCTCAGAGGGACGCTAGTTTTTTTGTATGATAGATGTCTTTCTTTTCCATCTGTACAAATCTTACCGAATTGAAGCAAAGAGGAAATAAAAACTGCTAGTTATACCTGCAAAGCCATCAGGTACTTAGTTACTACCTAAGAAACATTAGCACCTCTCCTGCTTTTCTTCTTAAGAGGCTATGGGTTCCCTGGGTCAGTTACACACATGTTCATGTTCTCCTCCTAAGATCACAGCACTAAAGACTTTAAAGCACAGGCAAGATATTAACAAAAGTAACTTCACAAACTTCATTCAGCATCATAGGCCACCCTTATGGGACAGTATGACTGAATGGATATTCATGATATTATTTATAAGGGAACTCAAAATAGGAGCTAGGCATTAGAAATGCATCAAAGAAGTTTGAAAATCTGTTTCAAAATTAAAATAAAGAAAATAAATTGAAGAGCACATAGAACACACAATGGTTGAAACTTTTACCTTGTACTAAATGGATTTAGCAGTATTCATAAAATAATCACTATGTGAACTAGAAATTATTGAAAAGTCAACTTTGTGATAGAAAAGAATTCAGCCATATAATTTAATAGGATTAACTTGTGTTCTCAGACCACCATCATGTTTTACTATTTACCTTTGTGCTCTAAGGCTAAAGGACAAGAACAAAGGTAGATGCTGCCTCTTTGCTATGAGTCTGTGTCAAACGCAATGACATGACTCCATAGAATGAACAGGGCTGTGACTTGTGTTTGACCTGTTGATGGGCAGAAAAGAGACTCATCACATGGCTCTGGGAAGTATGTTTTCTAATCACAGAAGACCTTCAGCCAGAGCAGTCACTGGCACACTTAGGTCTCATGCTTGATCCTATCTCATTCATCAAGTTAATCTTGATGCTGCTTTGTATCTTTATGGTTATTCTGTAAAACTATGGATAAACATGTGTATTACATAATTTCACATTTATACTAGTGCAATCTCACTTCAAGATATTTTTTCTTTCTTATCTTTCTTCCCTCTTTCTTTCCTTCCTTTCACCTCTTTTTATTTTTTCTCTTAAAAGCCCTCTGTATATTAATCAGTTTTCAAAATATGGCCCACACAGCTGGCCATGTAACAGAAAGAACATCACTCCCATCTGGTGGCAGACATTACAGTGCCGAGCATAACCCCCAGACAATCATTAATCTGTCTCCAAACCACATACTAGGCAATTAAACTTCTATTTCAGAAATGATAAACATAATAACTGCCCAACAACTTACCATATGATCTCAATTTGATGAAATATTTCTAATGTAACAACTAATTTAGGTCTAGGTATCTACTGTGGAAACAAAGCAACTGAAATGTTTATATTTAGCCAAAACCATATCTATAAAGCAATAAAAATAATTGATAATATTTCAATTAAATATTAATACATGTGATAGATGTAAATGTCTAAACCTAGTTACTTCAAATTTTTATATTATATAGATATAGATATTATGCATTATATGTCTTTTTAAGAAGGAAATCAGAAAGGTTTCTTTACATGGTAATTCACTCCAAAAAAATTTATTTTAAAGAGAGATAAACTAAAACACTTCCAAGCAAGAAAAGTATCATCAAAAAATGGTAAATATCATTAAAAAATTAAGTAATAACATAAAATTAGAAAAATACTTATATACAATTAATCTTATGATTAATAAGTTGATCAACAAAACAAACAGGCTTAATGGAGTCTGTATGTTGATTTTTAGCACATCTTTTCACTTCCTTACATTCTCAGTTCAATGACAAAAATGCATGCTCTACTGATTGTAACACTGTAGTGTTACCATAGAAACCACCCAGAAGTATTAATCACTGAATCTCCTGAATTAATCATGAATTAGTAATAATAATATTTTCTAGATTGATGGAAAGAGGACAAAGAGACCTCAAACTTTGATACTTTTGGCAGATATGTATATAAAATACCAATTTAGGGGCTGGAGGGTTAGCTCAGTGGTTCCGGTGCCTGCCTCGCAAGCGCAAGGTCCAGAGTTCGATCCCCGGTTACCACATATAATGCTGGGCGTGGAGACACGCCCACCAGTAATCAACACCACATACCACAATGCCGGATGTGGTGGCTCACGCCTGTAATCCCAGCACTCGGGAGGCAGGGACAGGAGGATTGCTGAGTTCCCGGCGGCTTGCCTGGGCACCATAGTGAGCTCAGGGCCAGCCTGAACTACAAAGCGAGACTCTGTCTCAAAAAGCAAAAAAGAAAAAAAAAAAAATACCACATTTATAAACTCTCAAAAAAGTGTGGTATAGCAAATAGGCAGAAAAAATTGTGAAAAGTTACTTCATTTCTGAACACTATTCCTTTCTGGAATCATTTTTTGCCTAAATTCCCTTAATTTAAACCTAAACTTTTGGTTTTTCCCTGACTTTAATCACTCAAGGAATTAACTATTGTGTTGAGTCATAAAAAGATGGCTCCTTTCATAACAAATTAGTATAGAAAAAAGATTAAAGACAAATACTTTTTTAAAAAACTATCAACTGAAAATTAAAATTTAAAGTATATGCACTTCTAATCATTTAGCTTTTGAAATAATTATTGTTTTCTTCAGTAAAAATTTAATGTTTTTAACTGTAGAATTCACTAGAACTTAAATTCATAGGACTCCACCAAATTTATTTAAAATAATATCAAAAATGATAAAGGATAGTTTTTCATATAAGGAAGTTTCTTTCCTATCAGTCTAATTGAGAACAGCTCATTAACCATCAATAGTCTTATTTTTTCAGCTGCTTAGTGTTATTTTTCAAGTTAGATTCATCTTAATATAAGGAAATAAAAAATAAAATTTTAGCAAGTTCAGTTCTGTCCTATTCTGATAGCCTGTGCTTCATTACCTTACTAATTATGAAGGTGGTATCCCCAATAAATTCAGAGGTTCCTGGCTTAATTATCTTTGATTAAATACAAGAATCAAATAATTCTTCTCATATATTTATAAATACACTGTTTGTCTTCTAGTGCTTGAGGGAAAACTCAAGGCCTACTGACTGTCAGATAAACTGAGCTAGCTCTATATCTGCATAAATATTTACCAAAATATATCCAAAGGAATCCCTGTGCTTGGTGTGGCATATTCTATAAAGTACAAATACATTGCTATCAAGTAGTGAAACATACAGTACTGAGAGTACGCCTATGTTACTATAAGTTAACATAATACATTACTCAATGTTATTTATTCTTTGCATAATCTTACGAGTTACAAATTATTTCTACTTTACATTTCAAGAGAGATTAAGTAGCTTATTTCAAGTATTAGCATAAATATAGGCAGGTAAACTTTCCAGATTATAAAACCTCTGCATACATAATTTATATTCCAGTAGTATAAGATTTAAAATTTGTAAATAAAATAAAACTATAAAATTAATGTGCATTTCATACAATAATTAGACTTACTGTTTTCTGTTGTGAAGCGAATGTTTTGCTCTTTTGACTCCTGGTTATTCAGAGATGATTACATTTACACATTTTTATAATACACACACACACATATATATATATACACATATGTGTGTGTGTGTGTCTGTGTGTATATATATATATATATATATATATATATATATATATATATATAAAATTTCTTGGTATTTTCAATGACATGAAATCTTATTACAAAGGAGGTTAGATTTGTTCTATTCAAAACTTCATTTTAAGTAATTGTTTATTAGAGTTCTTATTAGAAATTAAAGTACAATTTTATTAAATGTCTTTTAAAATATTTAATAGACTATAATCAGATAACATGAAATATTTTACATGTCATTTGATAATAGGTTATCCACATATTCTTTTAAAGTATTGTTTTTTATATATGCTAATCTTTAGATGCACTAAGAACTAGTTAGTAATATTCACTGTGAGGATTTTCGCATTTAAATTTAGGAATGACAATCATCATTTTTTAAATGATTCTAGAACTGTCTCCAATTCTTAACATTGAATTTAGGATTCCTCAAAAATGATTAAGAATTTCTTCGTGTTTTCTATTATAGAAATATTCTATACAGTTGCACAATTATCTGTTTTTTTAAATATCTGATAATATTGAGCTATGCCTGCAAATGTTGTCAATGCTTGTTTTGATCACAGATCTGTGAAATGCACAGTGAAGGAAGATATAAAATTATAAATGAGAAAGAAGAAATAAACCAAGGAAAAACAGGGATTTTGTAGCCATTTCTAAGAAAAAATCAAATTTTGAATTCGTTTCACTCTTTTTACTTGTGTGTTCTATTCTATAATTCCAGTTTTAACTGCCATTAAATTGTGGTTTCCTGTACTTTTTAAAGTTTTTAAATGAAGTATTTAGTTTTAGTTCATCCTCTTTTAATGAGAAAAGTGTTTATGCTGAAATTCTATATGCAGCCCAAAGTTTCTTAATAATCTTGTTTTTATAAAATATATATGTTGTTTACACTAAAATAGGAAAAAAAATGGACACTATCTTTATTTAGCATTTCTGGCATTCCACCAGACAGTATGTGTTTATATTGTAGTATATCTAGTCTGTATTATAAGCATTAAATATATTTATATGTCCTCTAAACTAAAAATTTAGAAATTGGGAAAAAGATCACTTAGTTTTTAACTGGTCTTGTGGAAGTCTATTTTAGGCCAGACTGCTATAGCTTTAAAATATATTTGAAACAAATATCTCTCAAATCACCTATGATAAAAGAGCTTGCTATTATTATTCCAATGTCTTACAAATCAAAACTTAAAAAACAAAATGAGTAATTTAAATTTTTGTTTTTTAATTGAATTCTTTTTTGGTAAATTGTATATACAGCTCACAATCATGCTCAATGTTAAGGAATTTGTACCAGTATATGACACAAGTTAATTCTCATTTTTACCCATATCCATACCCACCCCACCACCCCTCTTCCCCAATATACGTGTGCCTTGTTTTTCTTTTCAAATCATATTTATTTTTTCCCCTCATTACTTTCCCTTACCCTATTCCCTTCAAATATTTCCTATTTCACAAACTCAATCATACATTCTAGAACTCATTTACACCTACAGGTTCTCATACCAGAGAAAAGATACAGTACAAAACATTTAAAGAAGAGTTAATGCCACTACTTTTCAAACTCTTTAATGAAATCAAAAGGGAAGCAGTATTCCCAAATTCATTCTTTGAAGCAACCATTATCTTGATTCCAAAAGCAGAGAAAGACCCAACTAAAAAAGAAAACTGCAGGCCAATCTCTCTAATGAATATTGATGCAAAAATTCTCAATAAAATATCTGCAAACAGAGAGTTATCAAGAAAACCCTACATCCTGATCAAGTTGGATTTATTCCAGGGATTCAAGGCTGGTTTAATATACATAAATGAATAAATGTAATACACTATATTAACAGACTCAGGGACAAAAACCATATGGTCATCTCAGTAGATGAAAAATAAATTTTTAAAATGATAAAAGTATACAAATCTTAATTTTACTTTAAATACTGATGAAAAGGAAATAGCCTATCTTATTGCTATAAAGACTTCTAAGCACTTATCTTCAATTTCATGCTTACTGCCAACCACTAACAACTCATCAATCAAGTCCACAGTTCACAAAATAAGTAGCAAACACACTACCAAATCTAAGAGCTTATCACTATGGCATTTCTTAGAGGAATTTTTGTAAAATCACAAACAAATAAAAATATCCATGATGTAACAAAATATTTCACTGATGATATATAAAAATGTCCCCATTTAAATCTCTGAAAATTGTGAATATATTACTTTAAATGGCAAAGGGGGTTTTGCAGATGCGATTAGGTTAAAGATGTCAAGAGGGGAAGCTTATTATGGAATATGTGGTGGACCCAAAGTAATCACAAAGTCCTCAAAATACAGACAGTAGGATAAAGTCAGGAATGGAGGTGCAATAGTAAAAGGTTAGAAAGATTTAGGCACATGAGATAAGTGAAAAAGACAGTCAACCACATGACAGGACAACAGTTTGCCAATCTCTTGTAAGGATTAAAAAACTCTAGAGTATTCAGGTTTATGCATTTTGCTGTGAGGACATTACTCATGTGATTCATGGATTTCTTCACTCATTTCAACAAAGGCCAAAAGTGGGAATGAGATTCTATTCAAGAAGGATATGCAGAGGACACTGTTTTCTAATAAAACAAACTCCAGATACACATGGGAAAATCACAACGTTCTTTAAATTATCAGTATAAACATTATCACCCTGAATTTAAATGAATAGAGCAAGGATGATATTCCAAAAAGTAGTTGAATTACAAAAATTCCACCTCTAGGAATTAGAATGAGGAAAATATTCAGCTGATGATATGTGCAAAATTCAGGAAAATGAAATGTTTCAGAGAATGAAGGACCAGTCCTAGGGGGCTGAAACTCAAACCACAAAGTATTATGGACAAGCCTGTAAATCTAACAATTTACCTAGTAGATTCAGAAATTTATCGAAACTGGTGATTCTATTTCCTTGCACTTGCTACTTTCTTTAATTGGAATATCTATAATCATAACCTTTTTTTCTGTGCCACTGTTTTATTTTGGGAGCATTGCTTTGTACTTTCATAAGCATACAGATAAACAGGACCTTCACTCACAGACAGATTCTTACCTACATCTAATTTCAATGAAATGATAAGATTTCACACATTTAAGCTGATGAAATTATTTGAATTGTCTTTTTTTCTTTCTTTCTTTCTTTCTTTCTTTCTTTCTTTCTTTCTTTCTTTCTTTCTTTCTTTCTTTTCTTTTCTTTTTTCTTTTTTTTTATTACTTGAGTTGATCCTATAACGCATTGACACTTTTCAGGACCTGGAGACAGTGTGAGTATGTTTTGCACATGGCAAAAATATCAGTCTTTCAGGGCCAGAAGGCAGACAGGGGTAGCCTGAATAATGCTCCACCCTCCCCAAGCATTAATGTTCTAATCCCCAGAAATTCTAAATATGCTACCTTAAATGTCAAATGGAACTTTCATGCTTGATTAGGTTAAGGAGCTTCAGTTGGAAACTTTTTACTGGCACATCAGGGTGGGTCCAACCTAATATTACAGTTTTTATAAAAAGATTACAGGAGGCTCAATATCAGAGAAGAGATATGACAAGAGAACCAAAGGTCAGTGAAAGAAGGAAATTTGAAGTGGTATCTAGCTGACTTTGAGTCTGAAAGAAAAGGTCAAGGCAAAATGTTCCATGGTAGAATCTGGAAATGGTGAGGAACTGGTTCTCTGCTGGAATCTCCAGGAATAATACAGCCTTGCCAATATTTCACCCTCAGAATTCCTGACCTTCCACAAAATAAATAAATTTGTGTTGCTTTAAACCATTAATTTAATGGTAATCTGACTCCATTAAACTAGCCAGACCAATCAAAATACCCTCTTGATTTGGTATAATTCTCTACAAATATATTACAAAAGCTTGAGGTTTGAAATTCTAGGACTTTCAGAGCTCACATAGCAAAAAACAAAAAAACATTTCACAAAACACTAAACATCAACTTTCAAAATTTGAAATCCTGATGACATATTTTTGTTGTTGACAGTGATCTTGTGGAAATGTGACAACTGTGACAATACATAAATGGAACAACTCATCACTCCAGCAGGATGAATTATGTTTTGTGAATTGAAAGAAAACTCATTTAATAAATATACATTGATATTAAACAGTCAATGTGATTTTTCCTAACTCCACAATAGCATCTGAAAGTTGAGTTAGGAACAGTTTATTTAGAAATTGAATCCATTACAGCAAATGATGGTCCCCTTCAGCAAGGTACCCCCTCTTCAATTATCTCATCACCTTAATTTCAGAAACTGTATGAATAGCTTTTAAAACCCACATCATTTCTTACAGAGCAAGGAGATCATTCATGAGTCAGGAAATAACATATATTCAGTAATCAGCCTATGGCATGATTTATTCCTTTTTAAGGATTTGTAAATATTTGGATGTATCATGATAGGAAAAATGTACATCTTTAAAAGTGTCCCTTACCTGTGTAACAAGTGGCTCCAAGAGTCTTTCCACTGTTAGTGTCCTGATTTCCAAACTTTTGGGGTCCCATTTTAAAATGATAGGTGAAGTTGCCGAAGTCATGCTCCCTATGGGAATACACAGCACCAGTAAGAAATGATGATTTCAGAAACAAACTATTACCTTGAAGGATCAAAATGAATAAACCACTGAACCTTAGAGCATATTTGATGATTATGTATTTGGTTCAATTCTGTCATCTTAGAAAATAGAAATCCAGAACCAGTAGAGTACAGTATAATGTTGATATCACAAAAAAATGTAAGCCTTCTGGGGATACTTGTACACCTCAGACTAAATTCTGGACCTAGTCACCACTAGAATATTTATTCATCTAACATTTAGTACATATGCCTATTTGCTATCTGCTGGGAAAGACTTTGGTCTTGACCTTAAGACAGAGACAGCTAAGTCACAGAGTAATTATACCCCAGAGAGGTAAGAAAGAACTGATAATGAGAGATTCAATTAAGTCTGCTGAGATGAACAAAGACCATGAAGGAAAGCAAGTCCATCATGGTCATCAGCAGCAGGACTGTTTATCATTACAGAAGAGCACTTTGTGTTCCTCATAAATGACCAATAAGACTATTAATGTCCTTGGAGCAACTCTTTCATTCTCTTAAATAGGAAAATTACCTTCCAAACCTGCTGCCAATACTTCTGAAAATTAGCTTGCAGCTATATACACAACCTCTGATTATTAAGGGCATTTACATTCTTGTTTCCCAAAATTATTGTCTGATAAGGTTATTTATCTCATTCAAAAATAAACCTCTCTTACCTATGAACAATTCATAGGCAAGTAGCAGCCTCCTACACAGCAAACACAAAATATGGCCTTGCCCTCAAGAAAATAAATTATGCATTCCATCAGGAGTGTGTTTCTCATCAAGAAATTGCTGAATCTATTTTGACATACAACTACTGGACAAGTAGCCTTAGATCATAGAAACTGCTTCTGAATCACTTGCTTTTATATCACCATGAATCAAATTGTTCATAGTTCTCTTTTCCTTTTGAATCAATGTGCTTACTCAATTGCATCCTTATAAATCAATACAGATGATTATTTCTACTAGAATAAACATTCACAAATACGATCTATCGCAATAGGCAGTAAGAGCAAAGTGCTTCTTTTGTAGCCCTCCTATTGCTCATCTTTCTGAAAAAAAGAGTCAAGCAATTGCTTCAGAAAGAAAAAGAAGAAGAAAAAGGTGAAGCCACAGCATGCTGGTATTTTCTCTTCCAAAATGTCAATGTTTTAAAAAACTAAGTGCAGCAGTCCAACTCTACAGAAAAATTTAGAATTGGATTTCTTTACAACAACAATAGTTGGCACTGACACATCGCCTGTCCTCCAACAGCCTAAAAATATGGTCTGTATTTCTCGTTCACACTAACAACATCCACAGCATCGCTCTGACAGGCACAGAGTTCTGCACTTGGGCAGCACACCTTCTCTCACCACGGAAGGTAGAGATGCCAGATTCTTCCAGCATAGCTTGGATACCCACACTCAGCTGGTGTCAGATTTACCTGAGTGAAGTTGGCCCAGTACTTTGGCAGAGTGTTAAGTTTCTTGAGAAATTATCTGAAGTATTTTTTAAGCAGTGTTAGAATTATGAGTGCTATAAAAGTAAAAAAGAACAGGTCACAGAAATCTTATAAATCTAAACATTTGGAACTATTCTTTGACAAATCACTCAACTAAATCTATTCCTTTAAGGATAAATCTTCTCACTCATTTCTTGTGACACAAGTAAGAGTCAACAGCAAAACCAATCCACAAAGAATGGCTGCGATCACAAAGTCAACCAACGATAAATGCTGGTGTGGCTGTGGGGAGAAAGGAACCCTTCTCCACTGTTGGTGGGATTGCAGACTTGTGCAACCATTGTGGAGATCCGTGTGGAGATTTCTCAGAAAACTAGGACTACGGGTCCCATTTGACCCTGCTATACCCCTGCTAGGAATATACCCA
>PVIC010031486.1:0-21295 GCA_004025085.1 Thryonomys swinderianus | reverse complement strand
GTTCTTAAGTGAGTCTCCAAAATGCCACGTGAAACACTTTTTGAAGGAGAATTTTCAGAAGCAAAATTATAAAACATTAACCATGAGAATGAAAGTTCTCCAGCTCCTCTGAGCTTCGCTCAGTTTGCCTTAGAGTTCTGGTTTCTGGTTATTGCTTTTAACATGTGAGTGTACACACTCACACATTACTCCCCCCCCCACACACACACACATACACACACTTTTTTTTTTTCTTTTGGAGACAGGGTCTCGCTTTGTAGTTCAGGCTGACCCTCAGCTCACTATGTAGCCCAGGCAAGCCTGGAACTCAGCAATCCTCTGTCTCTGCCTCCTGAGTGCTGGGATTACAGGTGTGAGCTACCACGCGTGGCACTATACACACACTTTTTTACACTCACACAGAGCCTGCAAAGAAGTGAATGGTGTCTGGAAGACATTCCATGATCCGACTCAAAGACACTTTCCAAACAGTATAAAGGTTCTCCAAAAAATTAAAAATAGATCTTCTATAATGTTCAGTATTCTCATTTCTGGATATATATCTTCAATAATTGAAGTTAGGATCTCAAAGAGTACCTGCTCCCCTGTGTTTACTGTAGTACTATTCATAATCCCCCCAAAACAAAAACAACCTATGTACCCATTGGTGGGTGAATGGACAGGGAAAACCTGGTGCATTTATATAATGGAATATTATTCAGCCTTAAAAAGAGAATTTTGTCATTGGTGAAGACAGGACCAAATTTGGAGGACATTATGTACAATATACCAAACATAGAAAGACAAGTACCACATAGATCATACTCATACATGAAATCTAGAAGGGTTAATCCAAGGAGCAGGGGACAGGACAGTGTTTTTCAGGTCCTAGGTACAAGGAGAAATGAGGAATGTTGGACAAGTTGTACAAATTTTCAGGTGTAAGTCCTAGAAATCTAATTTACATGGTGTGTTGTAGTTAACAATACTGAATTTTATACCTCAAATTTGCTTAAAATCTCAGTTTTTATCACCACAAACAAGTAATTACGTGAGATAATGGATATGTTAATTAACCTGACTGCAGTGATTATTTACCACCTATACATATGTCAAATTGTTTCCTGTATACCTTAAATATATATATAATTTTTACTCATTAATTCTGTCAATAAAGTGAAGGCAAAAAGAGAGAGAGAGAGAGAGAGAGAGAGAGAGAGAGAGAGAGAGCAGGTAGAAGGAGCTTAGCTCATAGACAGCTTGGAGAGAATTGCTGTGTTTGTCAGCCCTGCCTCTGGCCATCTATACCACCGGGGATGGTTCCGGACCCACGGGGCACAACGCTATTGCTTATTCCTTGTGCATCCTCAGTGCTGCATCGTTGCAAGAGGGAAGGTCTGGAAAAACTGCCCAGTATTTCTCACCTCCGGCCGGCTGGTGCTCAGCTCCTGAAATGGAAAGGGGACCAGAGCATAAGGGCTGTGCTGGCCAAGAGGTAGAAAACACAGAGTGAACACGAGTGGAAACTATTCAGACTCAAGACAGGAATCTGTGAGAGGCAGCCTGGAAATGTTTACCTAAAATGCAAAAAGAGAGGAAGATAAGGAAACCAAATAAACACGTGGATATCCCAAGTCTGAAGAACTTTAGCCTGTGAAATTCAACATGTGTCTGAGACTCAGAAGTACAAAGTTGTATCAGTCTAACTGGGAGACAGATACAAAGTACTTCCAATCTGGACGGCGTTTCACATCAAAGCATACACATTAGCCGTCACACAGCTGGTCAGCCGAGGCTAAGCCCTGTTGACTGCTTCTGAGCTGCCCTGAACTTGCCCGACCATTAAACACACTTGGATTCAAGGAAATAATGACAAGGCTTTGCTGAGGCTGTGAACACTCATCGCATGGGGAGGCTGTCCTTTCTCTGTCTCCTTCATGACTGTACTGCGAGCTTTCTCAGCAATGACTGTGGCGTCCCACCGCTGGTGCTGACTCTCTTGACAGACAGCAGTGTGAACCTCCATGGCCTCAAGCATCAGGGCATCTAAAATAAAATTTTCTTTCTTTGAAAGTTTGCCAAAGTCCATGCCTACTGTCAATAAATTTCTAGTAATGATTGGTGTGATTCGCTGCTATATTTGGTTTCCTTCCCTCCTTGTACATGACACGGTTACTGTTTCCAGACCCTCGAATTTAGGTGTGCCTCAGTGACTTATCTAGATAATGAAACTATTAGACAGGACAGGCAGGGGGATAAATTAGTGCCAACAACTTGTGCCACATTCAGATGGGCTCTTTGAAGGGCCAGATCTGAATCACCGTGTTCTTACAGCCACTTGCTCCACAGCCATGGATAATGCTTTGCAGTATGAAGCCTCCATGAGCCCCTGAGTGTGGAGATTGCAGAAGAGAGCTGGGAACACCTTGATGGGCAGAAAGCCTGATTAAGGAGTAAGCCTTCATTGGTAATAACCTGTGATAATCGGAGTTTTGCTACATTGCAGCTCACAGAGTAGCTCCTGATTGCTTTAAAAATCTGGCTCTTATGGACATGCCACTGGAGGGGTGGAACAGGGAGAAGGAAGGATGATTGGATCTCTTGATGGCAATACATTTTTCTCTCTGTTTCCCTAGGAAATAATAGAATTAAATGAAAATAAGAACTTTCTGGAAATGTGGGATTATAAGGCAAACAAAAATGCATACGTTTTACAAATAGTAAATCTCTGTAAAAATATGCTGAAGCAATGTTTATCTTCACAATTCTATCCAAGATTACATGTTTTCTCATTTTGTCAATCTGTAGTACTTACTTGGCTTCTACTGAAAAAGTAGTCCATCACAATACATATGGCCAATCGGAGAAAACTTTCATAATTTATGTATTAAAATAAATATACATGAAGAGACTCTTACTTCCCTGAGCCCAGAGAATCAGAATTTATATGTAATTATACAAAGGATTTACTGTGTAGACTTAAAATGGCCACCTGTGGAATCAGCTGTGGAAGAATGTAAAATGGCCGTCCGCACACTGGCGAGCCAGAGAAGCCAGTGTGAGGTGGAAGGGCTTGAGCTCAGTGCAGCATCTGGAGCAGGTCTATTCGGGGAGCTGAAAGGCCTGCAGTGAGAAGCTGAAGAGTCTGCCCTGGCAGTCTTAAGGAAACGAACATGAACCTCTCAGGGTAAGGATCTTCTCCAAAGAAGAAAAAGTAAGACTTCCTTCTTCATTCCCTTTCTGTTAGCTCCAGGCTGTAAGCCTCGTGGTCAGTACCACTCACATCCACAGTGGGTCTGCCCACCTCAATTTGAAGCCTACATGTTGATCCTCCAGACACTCTCAGAGCTCTACTAATCTGCTAGGCAATTCCTAGCCAAGCCAGGATTACATGTCACAAATAACTATCACAAATGTGGCAGTCATTTGATAGAATACATATAATGTAGAAGGATTACTTCTCTATTATTTTTATTTGTAAGAGTACTATAGGAGAGACAAACATGATATCCTGTCGTGAACATGGAAAGGAGAGAACAAATAAGGACTGGTGACTCATTTGTACCAAACAAGGTTGTCACTTGGTAACTCTCATCATCTTGGCCTTTTGCTCCACTGGCACCAGGATGGGCAAAGCACACACATTTTGTAACTGTTTTATTTATGCCAAACTGACTACAAGGAATTAAATATGAGCATCCAAAAGCTTAATAGTCTACTGTCATCTTGGAATGTGACATTATTAACACTTCCTAATCCTCATCTCTACAAAAGAATAAAATCAAGCCCATATTTTAAAAATGGAAATGAAATCATATAAAAGCTTAATCATAAAGCATTTTTGTGCCATAAAATTAGAGAAGTGACAAACAATGCAAATATAAACTTTCGGTTAAGCCCTTACAGGGGCAAAGCTTGTTTTGTACAGTGAGCTGTGTTAGAAAGAACAACTACGTCAGCTAGAGGAAGCCATGGTTGTGGCCTCCTGTGGTATATGACCAAAGCTCTCTGGACTTACACTGCAAGAGGAAGCTGGAACTCTCCTAGCTTCTCATCGATTATACTGCTACCCAACAAAAGATTTTCTCTTTAGATAGCTCTTGGGGCTTGCTTTTCTGTTTACTTTGAAGCCACTTCTACAAGGAGTTTTCAGCAGTTTTTCAGAGGTGTTTTTCTCACCCAAGAATCTCTCTACTGGATGATGCATACTATGGACCGTATACAAGGCACAGCCACAAAACAGGGAACTCAGATCCACACAGAGACAAGCTCAAAATTGTGTCCTCTTTCATTTCACTCAGGCCCTTGATACTTCCCTTTAGCATTTAGGAGGAAAGTTCCTTCCCTAATTTCTCACCATTCTTTACATTGCAAGGTCAATATCCTCAGGAAGACTCACCCTCTTACTTCCCTGAGCCAAGTCACACTTTCCCTCTTTTTCTCAGGTTCTTCCTTGAGACAGTTTCTTTTGCCTTGTTCCATTTGGTCACATACAATGAGAAATAAAATGTTTACATTAACAGAGTGCATTTCTGTAAGTAACTCCACCAAAAAGTTCTACCTATGATGAGTATAATTAAGAGGGAAATAATTCATATGTACTACATTCTTTTCCTGGGATGGACTGATAATTTTTTTTTTTTTGAGACAGGGTCTCACTTTGTATTTCAGGCTGGCTCTGAGCTCACTATGTAGCCCAGGCAAGCCTCGAACTAAGCAATCCTCCTGTCTCTGCCTCCCGAGTGCTGGGATTACAGGCGTGAGCCACCATGCCCAGCACTGTAGTATGTGGTATTGATTGCTGGTGGGCGTGAATCTCCATGCCCAGCATTGTATGTGGTTACCGGGGATTGAACTCAGGACCTTGCACTTGCGAGGCAGGTGCCGGAACCACTGAGCTAATCCTCTGGCCCAAGGACTGATAATTCTTGAGTGTATTTTACTGACACTGTCTTTCTCCTGTTAGAAACACAACAACATATTTGAATGCATTCTTTAGGGTCCGGGATAGCATATGCTGTCAGTATTTGTGAAGAGTGGCACTTCTTACTCTAGCAAGTTACCTTCCATTCTCAAAGAAGGCCACAGCAAAGAGTTAATATTTAAATTCATAATTCTGAAACCTAGCATAAGTAACCTTGTTCTAGAAAAATGATCTGTCTCAATTTATATTACATGAGGAATTCTTACTTTTAAACTTTCTGAACTAAGAAAGAATTGTTTCCAAGAGAATCAGATAGTGAGGAGGGGTCTACTATAAAGGTGTATCTTATCTAGAGTTGTCTGGCATCTTGGATTATCAAGCTTTCCTGAATTCTTACTGCTTTTCTTGTCGATACTGCTTATAAAGGTTTGCTGGTAGTTCACTGTGGCATACTGGTTAAAATAGTGTCTCCTAGCCAAATTATTCCAGATCAGTGAAACCAGGTATGTGGCCTTCAACTATGTAATAAACAAAAAGCAGAGAACAGTGTCAGAGGATAGATCTTTGGGATGTGCTTTAGTTGGTCTTTGGGGAAACATAATTCAAGTGTTCAACAATACTAACTGCCTCCCCCAGGGTACACAGACACCTCATTTCCATACTGACTCAATCATCCCCTAGACTGGACACTCCGAATTTCCAAGTTAATTTTATCATGAGTTCCTCCTGAACTCTTAAGTAAAACCAGTACCCCCAGGGTAAGTAGTCAGCCTGTTCTGTAGGGAATTAGTGTTTAGATCAGAATTGTTAAGACCTTGTGCATACTAGGAAGGATTTATGAGTTTTCTTATTGTTTTTCTCTTTCCTACATGTGACACTGACTAAAAGTGAAGTATGTCTTTCCCAGGATGAGGCAAGAGGCTTATCTAAGGATTTATTTCCTTATAATTTTGTCTCTTCTTTATTTTTTGAAGTTCCTCAGCCAGCTCATAGGACCCTGGGGAACCTTCAGATTGAAGCACAGGATTTTTGACAACCTGCAAATAAAGGCAAATGCAGTGAGTAATTGCAGCTCAGCACAGCTAAGAGGGCACAGGTCAGGTCTGGAAGTGATTAGATGAAATGTCAGACCAAAAATTAAGGTGAAAATACTGGTAGTTAGTAAAACATCACACAGCCCAGCAACTCATCCCTGTGGTCCTTCTTGCCTTTCCCAAATGAACTCTCGCACTGCCTTCAGGCTGCGGGGCACTCTGCTCTCTATGGAGGTCGCATAGGGCCTTCCATGTTTGCTAGAGCTCATCATGTGTGTATTTCCTCTGGCTCTCGTCTCTGGTGAGTATCAGCTGAATCCTTCCAAGCCTTACTGATACCCATAGTCTAGACCAGTGATGGCGAACCTATGGTACGTGCACACCAGGAGGCTGTTTGTATCACTGAAAGCTCTAAAGTGTTGGTGTTCTCACTAGTCTAGACTACAGATTAAGGAATAAGATACTTCTCCCCCCAAATTTACAATACATGAAGTTTAAATAGCCATTTATGGCTCTTGTATACATACGAAATAACCATCCAGACAGGGCACTTCACTGAGAGAAGATAAGAAAGGTTTGTTGAACTGCCTGAATAAAGTCAGAGAAAGTTGAAGGAAGATAACGAGATGTTTCTCTACTGAGATATAGATGGGAAAAGGAAATTTCCCTAAATAAGAAAAAAAAATTGGTTCAAAGCCAGTCAAGTCTGGAGTCCATTGTGAAAACTGGCTGAAATGAGCTGACCCTGCCGCTGAGACTGGAAGGAAATGCCAAATGCCTCTCTTCGTCGAGGTCAGCTGGCATCTGTAACTAGCACTGGGTGATCAGGCCACAGTCAGTGCTGCTCTGGTTCAGTTTCTCTCCCCTGTTGCTCTCCAACAGAGCAATACTGAAACCGGCTGAACAAGATACATTATGTGATCATTCTCTCTAGGGATGTTACAATCAGGGAAGATATACAAAGGCACAGCGGATCCCTACGGTTCAGTATTACTATCTAGTCCCTCGTACTTTTGTACATTACCTCCTAGATAATATCAGAATTTTTCTCACTATGAGCAAAAAAAGAAGAGAGATTAAAGAATACTCAAAGAAACACTTTTGTTTAGTAAAACAAAAATGTTCAGACTCATTTATCTACACATGACATTTTACATATTTCTAGTGTACAGTGCAATAATGCAACGGAAGTGTATAATGCAGAATGATCAATTAAGGATAATTAGCATTTCTCTCAAACATTAATCATTTCCATATGTTGAGAATAGTTGAAGTCTTCTTATTTAGTTTTTTAAAAATATATCCAAGTAATTATAGACTACTCTTACCTTGGGCTAGAGAACACTAGAACTAACATGTCTTGTCATTCTGTTCCTCCATACTCCCAACATCTTACAGTCCCTGATAACCACTACCCCATTAAGTGGTTTGGTTTTGTTTTTCAGTTTCCACAAATTAGTGACCATACATGGTATTTTCATTTGATGCCTGGCTTATTTCACCTAAGAAGATGTCCTCCAGTCCTATACATTTTAATGGATTGAAAGAATACATATTCATAAAATAAACATACTACCCAAAGTGATCTACAGATTCAATGCAGTCTTCATCAAAATACCAATATTATTCACAGAAGTAGAAAAAAACTATTCTAGAATGTATATGAAAGCATAAACACCCAGTATAGCCAGAGTAATTTGGAGAAGGCAAAGCTGGAGACATCACAATGACCAAATCCAAAATGCTAAACTTTTCTCTTTAAAGACAGATCTTAGTGGCACTGAAATAGAATGACTCCACCTGTCTGTATGTAAAAATGTTTACTGAGTTAGCAGAATTGACTTGCTTGGAACTATTTTATTCCTCTGTCAATATTTACAAAAGTAATACCTTTAAAAGTCTAAATTATACAGTAAATATTTGTATTGCAGCTGGACACCAAAAGTAATCAAAATGCAAATAGAAACACATTTCCTTCAACCACTGCATTTTAAGGAATGAAAATACAACCAGCTGTTGCGGATGAACCTGCCACTGAAAAGTGACCAACTAACCCAAAGTCGGCAAAGTACCAGATAAGATAAATTCAAACAACTGACTGTGGGTCTCTTCACATGCTGCACTAATTGTGCTTACTTTGAAGTTTACAAGGGGAGATGATGGAAGTTCAGGTGCTCCTTGATTTAAGTCAAAATGCACTTCACACACTTAACCTACTGAAAATCATAGGTTAGTCTTGCCTACCTCAAGAGTGCTCAGAACACAGATCAAACTACAGTTGGATAAAATCATCTATCACAGGCTGTTCTAGAACATACTATTCACTATCTTGGGCCACGCATTACATATGGTACTGCAGATGAAGAAAATAGTTGGATGAATGCTCTTCTGCACCAACATAATTGGAGAACTGTCTGTATTTACACCAGGGAAACTGGTGAACTTCATGAGATCTTTCCAAGTCTCCACCTGATGCATCCAGTCAGTCATTAGATATCAAACAGCATATCATGTCATAGAATTCAACCACAGTCAAAATTCAGTTCAATTTTTAAAAAAATTAATCACACTTACCTGTTATATGTAGTTATATCAAGGCATAGGGTCAACATGAAAATGGGTCCAAGCAACGTTTCAGTTAAGATATGAGGTATAGAGCTAAACAGCATTCTCAGATGAATGACCTCAGAGGATGTGTCTTCATTTACTGATAGCACAGCTTGTACCCTAGACTGTCAGATAGCAGTGGAGAGACCAGGCCCAATATCAACTTTTACAGATCCAAGGAGCCCAAGATTTGTAGATGGCAGGCAGCTGTTATGTCTTAAAACTCTCTTCTAAACATCTGGCTCTTACCACAGGGTGCTGGGCCCCAGATGCTTGTGCACTTCCACAGCAGGCTTTCAGGCTGACCATGTAAAAGAGAAATGGCTCTGGAACAAGATCTCTCTTCTGAATCACAGATGCCCTGTGTGTTAAGCTAAGGTGCCTACAAAATTGTGTAACACGTCCCCAATGAAGGAGTAAGTGAACCTTCTTATACAGTGAATTTTCAATTACAAAAACAAATTTAGGGGTCTGGGGATTTAACTCAAGTGGTACTGCACCTACCTTGGAGGCATAAGGGCCCAAGTTCAATCCCCAATACCACACACACAAAAATTTAGTAAAGGGTCTTTTAGCAAAAATGAAAATAATAAAACATAGGAAATGGGTTCTGGTATTTGCTTGCAATGTTTCATAAATTGGCAGGGGACAGATAACATTTACCACCCATTAAAAATAAGGATGATGCAGATTCTCCTTTTAAATGAGATCAAGGTAATTATTTAATATTATTAATACATGCTTGATTTTTGACAGCAAACCCCAACACCCTACCCCCACAACTTCATATGTAAAACTGAAGGACAAAAAATTGGTACAAATCTAAATGATCACGTCTGTTCTATATACATTAAAGCCTTATTTGTAAAGGGGAAATAAAAAGAAAGTACACAAACAAAATTTATAAGCTCCTGGAGTACAGCTATGAAATATTATTGCGATTAGAAGAGGGGTGAAACCATGGTCATGCGCCGGATGCAAAGCTCTGCCTGCTTGCAGCCAGATGTGAATTGTAACATCTCCATGGCGAGCAGCAGGCATATGCCCGTGGTACTTTTTCTACATTTAGAGGGTGAGAATTTCAGTGGTGTATTGATTCCAAGTTTTGAGAGGTAAACTGAGATTTTGATCTATCATGAATCTCTTGTGGCCTCTTTGAAGAGTGTAGCCGGACTTCCCTTGAGCTGAGCCTGCAGAGTTCCTTCCCTTTGCAGTAACAGATCTTCTCTTGACTTTCCCTCACTGTGAACTACTTTCAATGTATCCAGGAAATGAGACATATGACTTAGAAACAACCTAGAAGCGAGCTTGTTGTGCCCAACATTCCAACAAATGATTTCCCATTAATTTTTATGTCATATTAAATAAGGCTACTCAATTATTATTGGGTGATATTTTAAGCTTATGCTATTTCTCAGGGGAAAGGGAATTTGATGTTAATACTTAATACCAAATAAAGCCATGTGATGGACAGACAAGGAAATTTTTTCTAAAGAATACTGAAACAAAATATCAAAACCTAACAGTGACAGATCTGGTTCCTGATTGTACTGTGATCCAATACACAACATCAAGAAAATGCTAGCAATCATGAGGTACATGAAAAGTTCAAATTTTATGATTGAAGGCATTAGGATCTCTAAGTCTGGAGTTGACTAGTTCTACAGGATCTGAAGTCACAAGGTCTTTCACAAGAAGAGGAACTACCTTTCTTTCTTCCTCCATTTTCTGTTTGTAGCCATGACTACCATATGTAACATATGTTTCAGAAATGTTTAAGATTTTTAGTGAAAAATAGAGTGAGATAGGAATTGTCATATAATGCTCATGTAAGTATGAATTATTACAACTTTTCTTGGAAGTAATTAGACAATATGAAAGAAGAGCTTAAAATCATCAAATTCATTGTACCAGTATTTCTTCCCTATCAAGTGACCCTGAAGAAATAGTTATTATATCATAAAAACAAATAATAATTTAATTTTCTAAGTGAAAGAGAATAAGTAAGTAAGTGTACACTGACAAACGCAAAGTAGTGTGGTGTTCTTAAGCATTATCTTTTAGTAAAATAATTAAAAGTTTTGATGATAGAGCCACAATATTAAGTGGAAAAATACATATCCAACATTGTATACACAATACACAGGCACACAAACATACAAATAGACATATGAGGCCAGACACTAGGAGGGAATATGTCATAGTACTAAAGTAGTTACTTTAAGTAGAAGAGAGGAAAAATGGTGAATTCACTGATAAATTACAAATTCTCCACTCTAATGGAGCTTTTTATGTAGTTCTTAAATTTATGAATATTCACAATTTCTCAGTCCTCTGTATTGCTCCTATCTATTAAAGTTTAGAGTGTATCTTTGTTATACAGTGCCATTTGAAGAACATGTACTTCTTTTTTAGGTAGCCAAGCTTTGCTGTCTTCCTTACATTTTCTTTCTTTTCTTTTCTAAGAATTGTTTCCATTCATCTCTGAGGTCTCACAGATATTATCTTATGTTTTCTAAACGTTTCACAGTTGTGCCTTTTTTTTTTTTTTTTTGAGACAGGGTCTCGCTGGCCCTGAGCTCACTATGTAGCCCAGGCAAGCCTGGAACTCAGCAATCCTCCTGTCTCTGCCTCCCGAGTGCTGGGATTACAGGCGTGAGCCACCACGCCCGGCACTGTGCTATGTGGTATTGATGGCTGGTGGGTGTGAGTTACAACACCCAGCATTGTTGTGTGTGGTTACTGGGGATTGAGCCCAGGACCTTGCACTTGCGAGGCAGGCACCAGAACCACTGAGCTAAATCTCCGGCCCTGTGTCCTTTAATTTTTAAAAATTCATTTTCACATAAGATTGCAACTTTCCCTGTACATAGCCAATTATTCCAGCAGCCGTTTTGCAAAGTCCCTGCTGACCCACAATACAATCTTGGGTTTCTACAAAGACAAACATCTGTATTTTGATTCTTTATTCAATAGCATTGATGAATTTATCACTGGGCCAGTGTGAAATTGTTTTCATTATTACAATTTTGATGCTATTATTTGTAGTAAAGCTCGATCATGCTCTTCTTCAACAGTATTTTGCTCATTGGTAGCCCTCTAAACTCCCATAAATTTTCAAGTCAGTGTCATGTTTTACATGTTTTACAAACTTTCATTGAAATTTTGACAGAAAAAGTATTTGCAATCACACACACACAAGCGCAGAGAAAATTAACTTCTTTTTAACACTGAGAATTCACCTTAGGCACATGACATGTAATATATACTTTCATTTATTTAAAATTCCTGTTTACAAAACAGTTTTCTCATAAATATACATTTTATCAGGTTTATTCTATTATTTACATTTTATGATGTTTTGTCAGTAGAACTTTTTTTTTTTTTTTTTTTTGAGACAGGGTCTCGCTTTGTAGTTCAGGCTGGCTCTGAGCTCACTATGTAGTCCAGGCAAGCCTCAAACTCAGCAATCCTCCTGCCTCTGCCTCCCGAGTGCTGGGATTACAGGCGTGAGCCACCACGCCCGGCATCAGTAGAATTTTTTAAAATTATGTTTTAAAACCGGGTGTGGTGGCTCACGCCTGTAATCCCAGCACTCGGGAGGCAGAGACAGGAGGATTGCTGAGTTCCAGGTTTGCCTGGGCTACATAGTGAATTTAGGGCCAGCCTGAACTACAAAGCAAGACCCTGTCTCAAAAAAACAAACAAAAAATTATGTTTTAAAGCATTTTCTTATTAAAAGCTATTAATATTAAAATTTTTGTTCTCAATTTCACTAAAATTATTATTTCTAAGGATTTAGCTGTACTTTGGAGTCTTTCATATAGATAATTATGAATGATTATCATTTTCATCTTTCTAATACCTTTTCCTTTGTTCAACTTACTCTGCCCCGTGGTAACCAAGTGAATAGGTTCATGTACATATTTCATCTCAACCACGTTTACTTCCCCTTGCTCTTTCTACCCGCCTGTCTCTGCCCATCCTTTCTCTGTTCACAAAGTCCACACTTAGAAACCAGATCTAACCACCTTTCAAAAATTCTACAGGGTTCTCTATTTTTCTTTTATTAAGTACTTGTTTCTAATTTGGACTTTTAACTTTAGGAGTATTCTTTGTTAATCAGCAAAATAAATTGAACATTAACATTTTTTTTCTCTCAAAGAAAGGTAGCAGCTACCACAATGTATACTCAAAAGGAAAAGGGAAAAGGGAAAAGGAGGCGGCGGTAAGTAAAGAAGGAAAAGAAAAAAATTGATGGTAAAAAAGTAAAAGAAAATAGCTTATGTATATAGGGAACAGGGTAGTAGGGAGGGCAGGGAAATGAGAAAAATGAGAATCAAGGCGTGTCACGTACTGGTACTAACTCATAATGTATATATAAAATGTATGGATAAAATCAATAAAAAAGGTAATGCGAGCACATGGAGGTTGAAAAGTAAACTTTTCTAAGTGATTTTGAAATTCTCTTATACTGTTTATTTTCTTTGCTGTTTTAACTGTCTTCTCATCCTCAACAGAATTATAAAGAACCACCTGTTTTGTCACCCAAATTTTGAGACGATATTAAGTAAAATTCATTTTATTTTAGAATGACTGGAAATTTAGATAACTGGAGCTACAGTTTAACTTTTTCTTTTATTATTTAGCATACAGAAAAGGGAAAACAAGGCAAATCAAAATCAATTTGTTTCTTTTTCATATGTTCAGGGTAACCAACGAGCTTATGTGGACATGAAATGATAGCACTTTTTTTTTTGCTTTTATAATATCCAGGCCATTTGAGTGAAAAATAAATCTAACCATTAAGTGCACTTTCAAAAGACTGTTTTGTATATTTATGCATGTGGATTCCCCAACTAAGCATGGAATTCAATATAACGTTTTATTATTTTTTTTATTGAGATACAGTATGTGTCCATCTTTGTGAAGTGCAATTGAATATTTGATACATTTATATACAATGTAGATGATCAGGTCAGTATAATAGGCACTTTCATCTCCTCAAACATTAACCATTTCTATGTGTTGCAAATTTTCATACTCTTCTACTTATTTTGAAATATGGTATAAATCATATAATTACTTATTCTATTGTATTATAAGAAACCAGAATTAATTCTTTCTGAGTTTTGGTATCACTTTTTGCCTTCTTAACCAGCATAAATTAGAGAGAGGGCAACATTTTAAAATTATAGATTAATTTAAATTAATCAATTAATTAATTAACTTAAAACTCTCTGACAATACTATATCAAACATATTATGATAGAGCAGGACTACTTATAGGAATTTTATTTATATCATCAGTAGTAAAGAATTTATGCTCAAACAGGAAAGAGCAGTAGTATAATTTATCATTTAAAGACCTTAAAACGGGTAGCAGACAATATTTTTAATTATCTCACACAGTAAAAAGTTGATGAAGAAAGAAAAACAGAATTGAGAATCCTCAGAAAGTTTATAATAAACCAATGCATAGACTGATATTATTTAGTCCTAGACAAAATAATGTCATGAACATAATATTAAAAGCTATTCTGTAATTTAAACTACTGCAAGCCATGCCTGCTGGACTCATACTGCCAGTCAATAATTGATTCTGCAGCAACTGAATTGTCATTTTATAATTTCAAAATCAATTTGGCAAAAATTGGAAAGATGTGAGAAAAAAATCAGAGAAAGGTACTCCTTAAATTACAACAAAGGTATTTAGAAGTTAGTTTGTGTTCTTCAAGATTAAAAAAAAAACTCAGAAAGATGAGCCTTTCTATTTTGGAAAATATTTTTAAAAATATTTTGAAACCTCATTCTTCATGAAGAGAATTAATCATAGTATGATAGAGCAGAAAGCACCAGGGAATTTTCAGTGAAATGTTTTCTTTCTTTTTCACTGATGCAATATTTTAAATGGGAGCAAAGGGCATATTTTCAGGCAAAGTCATTGTCAATGAGCATGGATCTTTTCAATAAATCACCTGTGGCCTCATGAATAACTATAGACATAAAAGTAAAAGAAATGAACTAAACTTCTGTTTCCCACTGAGCTGTGGCTCTTGTGATGGATTTAATTATTTACCTATCCTTTATATCTTCTCATTCTCATTGAAAAGGCTAAAATGAGACTGAACTATTACTGAGGAAGTATTAAAACTTTACCAGACTTTATGAATCATCACTCTTTATAGACTAACTACCTGTTTATCACCTCAACTGGTGGGTCTGTAGCCAATGTCAAAATTTGTGTCAATCATTGAGGAAACCAAGCCAACAGTGAGAAATCTATTTTCCGGAAGATGGAGCTCAGTGTTTCTTCCTGGTTTCCAACAACCCCATTTATTTCCTGGAAAAATGTAAGTACTTTTGTGGGAGTCACAAGGACTTCATATCAGAGCTGAGGTCAGAACTCCCAACACATCCCTCTTTTACCAAAACTCTACCTCTTTCTAACATTACTTGGCTTATTTGTTTTTGTTGTTTTTTTTTTTCTTTTTAACTGTCTGAACTGTCTGCTCTTTAGAGACATAAGAAAATTGTTTGGGTTGTTTGTTGTGTGATAGGATTTTAGCCAAGCCAAAGGTAAAAGCTGACTATAGTAATGCTTTCTGTTCACACACTGACCTGTTGTCTACGTCCTTTGAATTCTCAATGAATGAAAATGCATAGGTATTTTAGATCCAGGTTCCCTGAGGTCCTTTGGGTTTATAAAACAACCTATAAGGGAATGAGATCCAGAATTAGATCTTCTTTTTCAGAGAGTGTCCCACAGGGATAAAAGTCATGCAACAAGGTTGCAACCAGCCTTGGATACAGAAGAAATACAACAGAAACTTTAGTAAATATTTTTGTAGAAATTGAGCAAAATTTCTACTGATCATTCTACTACTTATGTCCAATATATCAAAATCCACGAGGATGATTCAGATTCACCCATCAGAACAACATTCCGTGACTTCTTCTTTTTTTTTTTTTTTTTTTGAGACAGGGTCTCGCTTTGTAGTTCAGGCTGGCTCTGAGCTCACTATGTAGCCCAGGCAAGCCTTGAACTCAGCAATCCTCCTGTCTCTGCCTCCCAAGTGCTGGGATTACGGCATAAGCCACCACACCCAACACTGTGGTATGATTGTTGGTGGGTGTGGGTCTCTACACCCAGTATTGATTGTTGGTGGGTGTGGGTCTCTACACCCAGTATTGTATGTGGTTACTGGGATCGAAACTCAGGACCTTGTGCTGTGAGGCAGACGCCGGAACCACTGATCTAACCCTCTGGCCCATCATTCCGTGACTTCTAATCCCTTTCCATGTATTATTTTTGGTGATCCCTTTTTCTGTTGTTCACCAATGCATGGTAAGATAAATCCCACTGTGTGAAAAGTGAATATTTAAATGGCTACTTCAACTAAAGCAGCAAGTTAAGACCAAGGTGTACAACTACTAATTAAAAGTTTTCCTTAGTCTTTCAGGTCAGTTTACTTCTTTTGTATCAGGAATCCATAACTTTCAGGAAATATGAAACACAGGGGCTCACCATCCCACAATGTTTACGGCTTACATTTTTAAAAATTAATTTTATTGGTATATTTTATATACACATTATGATAACAATCAACATTGAGAATTTGTGCCAGTATATGATACAACTTAACTCTCATATTTTTCCCATTCCCCTGCCCCCAAACCCCCCATCTCTGCACACACACACACACACACACACACACACACACACACACATGAGCTTTGTTTACTTTTAAAAAATTGAGTGATTTATTGGTATATTTTATATATACATCATGATCACACTCGGCTTTGGGAATTTGTATGAGAACCTACTTTTCATATGTAACATTCCTCCTTTTGTCTTGCACCTTCTTTTATCCTATTCTTACCTTTTTCTCATGCACTTCATTCACTTCACAAATATTTATTGAGTTCGAGGTGATGCTCTAGGCGCTTACCATCCATCAGTGATCAAAACAAGCCCTTTCCTTGATGGATTTTGCACTATCTTTTCCTGCATGTTTATTTCATGGTGTTGATACAGTGCCAAGACCCCTACAAACACCCTTTCTCCCACCTTGGTCCCCAGGTGCTGTTCCTTTCATGACACTTGTATTTGCTCTGTGTGGAGGTAAAGTATATGCAGGGGGAAAGAGCAGAGGTAGACACATTAACTAAAGGACACAAGGATCTCAGTTTTAAAACTTCTCAATCCTGTGAAAGAACAGCAAAAAACAAACTGAATTCAAGTGCAGTATGATGGCCTGTGGCAGCACACTGCTGCGATAGATCCCAGGTGAAGCGGGAAGGTGTCAGTGCGACTCTGCGTGGCACTGAAATGAGCAGGTGGGATGCACAGTCACCTAGACCTGGGAGTGCTTTCCAGTTCTGAGGCCTGGGGCGGGTCTAATAACCTTTTGGGACCTCAATGTCCTCAGCTTACAAGTGAATGTGACATCATTTGCTTTGTGAACGTTTTCACTGTTTCGGGTTTTCACTCACTCACCATTTAAGGAGCACCTGCTACGTACTCCCTGCGGCTCTAACTGCTCGATTCATGACAGTGAAGACAAGAGACAAACATTCTTGATCTCATGATGTTTATTGGGAGATACTACCTATTACTGTAGGAGAAAAAGTGGACTTTTTTGTGTGTATGATAATGGCATTTGAAACCAGAGCCTTCGTCCTGAACTACATCTACAGCACTTTTTATTATCTTTTGTTTTTGAACGAGGGTCTCACTAAGTTTCTAAGTTGCCCACACTGGCCTTGAAATCGTGACCCTTTTGCCTCAGCCTCCCAGAGTGCTGGCACTGCAGGTGTGTATCACCAGGCTCAGTTTACATTTTTTTCAATCCTGTAATATAAATCAGGGCAAAATACTACTCTGAAATTTTTCAAGGTCGCATTAGTATGTGCCTACCACTTATGTCCTCATTATGCTCTGCTTTGCTGCAGATGAGAGCTCCAATCAGGGAAGCTTTCTGTAAAGCATGGAGAAATCCTGCAGCACATCTCAGAGAAGAGGCCACATAGGAGCAAATGAGAGCAGAGAAAGTCCCAGTCGGCCACAATGCTTCCTGAGAGGCATTCAATGCCATGATCCCTTGAGAGAGGACAGGCCTGGGTCAGAGTGGGCGACGGGTGAAACGTGCGTCTGTAGAGGCTACCTGCACCCAGAACCATCAGGCTCTTCCATTTGGGGACATCATCTTCCACAGCCCCTTCCTGTGTTTACTCTCTGATTTCCCCTCCTCCCTTTCGAAGCTTATGGCTGTTCGCAAGCCTTAGGGAGTATGCTGTGGAATACTGGTTGTGAAATGGATGAATGTGTGTCTTCAGTGGATCCATGGGGCCACTGAGTCCTTCACATATTCTTTTCCCATGATACCTGAGACAGGGTGACACCACAGGGCTTTATCCGCCACTGAGTCACATAGAAATGGACTGAGTCTGAAAACATTCATTTTTCACAAAGCCTGTTGAGTCATTACCAGAATTTTTCTCTACCCTTTTTTTTTTGGTTGCAAAGTGTACTTATATGAGCCATCTTTTGCTTTTGATAAGGAGTTTTCTTATTATATTCCATATAAGGTATATAAATAAGTAACATCCAAAATTACTTTTATTTTTTAATTGAATTCTTTATTGGTACAATTTATATACATCTTACAATCACATATAAAATTGGGGCATTTGCCGGGCATGGTGGCTCATGCCTGTAATCCCAGCACTCGAGAAGCAGAGGCAGGAGGATTGCTGAGTTTGAAGCTTGCCTAGGCTACATAGTGAGCTCACAGCCAGACTGAACTACAACGCGAGACCCTCTCTCAAAAAAAAAAAAAAATTGGGGGCCAGAGGGTTAGCTTAGTGGTTCCGGCGCCTGCCTTGCAAGCACAAGGTCCTGAGTTCAATCCCCGGTAACCACATATAATGCTGGGCGTGGAGACATGCTCACCAACAATCAACACCGCATACCACAATGCCGGACGTGGTGGCTCACACCTGTAATCCCAGCACTCGGGAGGCTTGCTGAGCTCATGGTGGCTTGCCTGGGCACCATAGTGAGTGCAGGGCCAGCCTGAACTACAAAGCGAGACCCTGTCTCAAAAAGAAAAAAAAATTGGGGAATTTGTACCAGTATATGACACAAGTTAATTCTCATTTTTACCCACATCCCTACCCACCCACACCTCCCCACCCCCTTTATACATACTCCTTTATTTTCTTTCTGAATCATATTTATTCCTTCCCCTCATTACATTTCCACACCAAATTTCCAATGGAAATTTCCCACTCTATAAAAGCTGTAATACTTTCTAGAGCTCATTTGCATCTACAGGTGTTCATGTCAAAGAGAAGATCTGCCTATCTGTGACCTATTGATTTCACTTAAAAGTATATCCTCCAGGTGTCTCCATTTGCACCTAAATGGATCGATCTTGTCATTCTTTATGGCAGAGTAATACTCCATTTTATATAAAAAAACATCTTCTTTATCCACTCTCCAGTTGATGGACATTTGGGTTGTTTCCAAGATTGAGCTATCACAAACTGAGCTGCTATGGACAAGGGTGTACATCTGTCTTTCCAATGTGATTTTCTAAATTCCTTTGGGTATATTCCTAGTAGGGGGATAGCAGGGTCACATGGGACCCCTAGTCCTAGTTTTCTGAGAAATCTCCACACGGATCTCCAAAATGGTTGCACAAGTCTGCAATCCCACCAACAGTGGAGAAGGGTTCCTTTCTCCCCACAGCCATGCCAGCATTTATTGTTGGTTGATTTTGTGATAGCAGCCATTCTTTATGGAGTGAGATGAAATCTCAGTGTTGTTTTCATTTGCATCTCTTGAATGACCAGTGATGTTGAACATTTCTTCATATACTTCATGGCTGCTTTGACTTCTGCCTCTGAGAAGTGTTTGTTCATTTCAGATGCCCTTTTTTGAATTGGATCTTTAAACCTGGGGAGGCTGATTTGTTTGAGTTCTTTATATATTGTAGATAATAGCCCTTTGTCTGATACACAGCTACTAAAGATATTTTTCCATGTTGTTGGTTGTCTTTTAGCAGTGCCAGTGATTTCTTTTGCTGTGCAGAAGCTTTTCAGTAGAATGAGATCCCATTTGTTGATTCTTTCTGCTAGTTCTTGTGCTAGAGAGGTTTTATTCATAAAGTCTCTGCGTAAGCCAATGTCTCCAAGAGTTTTACCTAGCCTGTTTTCTGGCAGGCTTGTTTCTGTTTTAACATTTAAATCTTGTATCCGTTGTGAGTTTAGTTTTGTGCATGGTGAAAGAGATAGGTCTAACTTTAGCTTTTGGCAGGTTAAAGCCCAGTTTCTCCAGGAACATTTGTTAAAGAGGCTGTCTTTCTTCCATTGGGGATGTTTGCCTCCTTTGTCAAAGATAAGGTGGCTTAGCATATCCGGAGTTGTTTCTGGGTCTTCTAATCTATTCCGTTGGTCCTCGGGTCTGTTACTTTGCCAGTACCATGCAGTTCTTATCACAGCGGCTTTATAGTAGGGTTTTAAATTGGGGATTGCAATACCCCCTGCCATGTCGTGGTTGCTTAGAATTGCTTTTGCTATTCTAGGTTTCTTGTGGTTCCAGATGAATTTTTGTATTATTTTCTCTAGCTCTGTGAAGTATAGCATTGGAATTGCATTGAATCTGTATAGTAGTTGTGGGAGTATAGCTATTTTGATGATGTTGGTTGTCCCGACCCAGGAACAAGGGATATCTTTCCACTTTCTGGTTTCCTTTTCTATCTCAGTTTTCAGAGTCCTATAGTTTTCAGAGTAGAGGTCTTTCGCTTCCTTTGTTAGGTTGATTCCTAGATATTTCATTTTTCTGGGTGCTACTGTGAAAGGGATTGACTCCCCAATTTCTCTTTCAGTGAATCTGTTGTCTGTGTAGACCAAGGCTGTTGATTTTTTTATTGAATTCTTTATTGGTACAATTTATATACATCTCAAAATCACATATAACATTGGGAAATTTGTACCAGTATATGCCACAATTAATTCTCATTTTTACCCATATCCCTACCCACTCCCCCCTCCTCCCCCCTTATATATGCCCTTTTATTTTCTTTCTGTATCATATTTATTCCTTCCCCTCATCACATTCCCACACCAAGTTTTCTATAGAAATATTCCACTCTATAAAAGCTGTCCTACTTTCTAGAACTCATTTGCATCTACAGGTGTTCATGCCAAAGAGAAGATCTGGAAATTGTCTACCTGTGATCTATTGATTTCACTTATTAGTATATCCTCCAGATGTATCCATTTGCACCTAAATGGATCGATCTTGTCATTCTTTATGGCAGAGTAATACTCCATTTTGTACAAAAACCACATCTTCCTTATCCACTCTCCAGTTGATGGACATTTGGGCTGTTTCCAAGATTGAGCTATCATGAACTGAGCTGCTATCAACAAGGGTGTACATCTGTCTTTCCAATGTGAGTTTTTAAGTTCTTTTGGGTATATTCCTAGCAGGGGTATAGCAGGGTCAAATGGGACCCGTAGTCCTAGTTTTCTGAGAAATCTCCACACAGATATCCACAATGGTTGCACAAGTCTGCAATCCCAAAAACAGTGTAGAAGGGTTCCTTTCTCCCCACAGCCTCGCCAGCATTTATCGTTGGTGGACTTTGTGATCGCAGCCATTCTTTGTGGAGTGAGGTGGAATCTCAATGTTGTTTTCATTTGCATCTCTCGAATGACCAGAGATGTTGAGCATTTC
>PVIC010031485.1:0-21305 GCA_004025085.1 Thryonomys swinderianus | reverse complement strand
CAGTTCGTGATAGCTCAATCTTGGAAACAACCCAAATGTCCATCAACTGGAGAGTGGATAAAGAAGATGTGGTTTTTTTACAAAATGGAGTATTACTCTGCCATAAAGAATGACAAGATCGATCCATTTAGGTGCAAATGGAGACATCTGGAGGATATACTAATAAGTGAAATCAATAGATCACAGATAGACAATTTCTAGATCTTCTCTTTGGCATGAACACCTGTAGATGCAAATGAGTTCTAGAAAGTAGGACAGCTTTTATAGAGTGGAATATTTCTATAGGAAACTTGGTGTGGGAATGTGATGAGGGGAAGGAATAAATATGATACAGAAAGAAAATAAAAGAGTATGTACAAAGGGGGGAGGAGGGGAGAGTGGGTAGAGATATGGGTAAAAATGAGAATTAACTTGTGGCATATACTGGTACAAATTTCCTAATGTTATATGTGATTTTGAGATGTATATAAATTGTACCAATAAAGAATTCAATTAAAAAAATGCTTCTTACCTGATGTTTTTGTATACACCCATCCATTACTCTGACATAGCTTTACATTCATAACTTGTGAATAATCCCACCAACCCTTCCTCCCTGATTGTTTCTTTAACAAATATTATTGAAAGTCTGTGTCCCAATCCATTTTATATTTTTTCAATTATTTAAGTTTTCAACAGATGCTTGTAGTTTATTGAGCTTTTTGAAAAAAATCAAGTTATAAACTTTTATCACAGATTATAATCCCTGTTTTAGGCAATGGAAACATGGACTAGAGTGGTAGTCAAGGCTCTGGTCCTTAGCAGGGGAATTGGAAAAACTGAGAATCAAGATGTATCATGTACTGGTACAAACCCTCAATGTTGAATGTGATCATAATGTATATGTAAAATGTACCAATAAAATAAATTTTTTAAAAAGACTCTGGTCCTTAGAAGCTACATTCTCTGGAAGATCCAGACCATAAACAAATGAAAGAATTCAGAATACTGTTTTCCATGCAAAAGGAGAAGCACAGGATGGAGCACATGACACAGAATCATATGACAGGAGGGAGGAGATACTTTATCAGAGAGCTCTTATTTGCAAATTTGAATTTGAATTTTGTCTGAAGGACCCACAGATTTGTAAGAGCCAGACATGGGGAACACCCTGTATGAATTCAGATCTCAGTCTCTCCTAGGTACTGACAGAACCCAGGTGACTGAGAAATAGAAATGGAAAGAGTTTGGTGGGTAAAAAGTGGAGCTGTAGGCAGGGGTGGAACAAGTTAGGTTTTGCCAGTTGCAATGCAGAGGATGGATTTGATTAGAGTTGTAATGGGAAGGTACTGAGGAACTTGTTGAAAGAACTACAAGAGCACCATTTGATGAACAAATTTTTAAAGTTTCCTCCGGGGAAAATGCACAACTAGGGTGTCCATGTAAAAACCAGAGGACTCCCTTAGGAGGGTATTTCAGTAACCAAAACAAAGACAAAGGTTGCCTGGCCAAGGGCCATTAGTGTTGTGCCTTAGTTCCATGGCAGTGGCCTGGACTACCCTGCCCTACTCTGTCCTTTCTGTCACCTGATCTCTGGCAAGTAGCAGCCATCATTGTGCAGGGAGCAGCCACGGAACCATGAGATCTGGGTTTGCGCATGCTCCTCCACCCTCCAGGAGCCTCCCTGGGACCACAGAAATCCAGCCTCATGTTTTTCAGAATCTTTGGGATTCCTGATGCTTCTGGGTTTGAGAGGTTGTACTTTGCAAGATAAATTAGCCCTTGGGTGGTTTTTTTCTTGAAAAGTTGAATTTTTCTGTATCTTTAGCCAACACTGTGAATCTTTTCTTATTCCTTTATGTCTTACTTGCACCTGAAACTTTGTTGTTGTTTCTATATGCAAATAATAACCCAAACAAAAACCTAGCTAAAACAATTTCAGTTTAGTCATGGCATTCGTTATCTTTTTAATTGTAAAATTAGCATGACCTCAGGCCAGAGGTTTAGCTCAGTGGTTCTAGCACCTGCCTAGCAAGCACAAGGTCCTGAGTTCAAATCTGGTAACCACATACAACAATACCGGGTGTGGTGGCTCACACTCACCAGCAATCAGTACCACATACCACAGTACCAGGTATCAGGGCTCACACCTGTAACCCCAACACTAGGAAGGCAGAGGCAGGAGGATTGCTGAGTTCGAGGCTTACCTGGGCTACATAGTGAGCTCAGGGCCAGCCTGAACTACAAAGTGAGACCCTGTCTCAAAAAAAAAAAAAAAATAGCATGACCTCCATTTTAAAGCGCCTGTTGATCCCATTAGATTTAAAGGTAACAAACTATGTCCTGTTTCCACTGAGATGAAAAGGTGATGTGATTTGAACATTTGTTCTCACTAGTCTCAGGATTACTCCTTTTGCTTGTTGAGTTCATGAAATAAAGGACTAGACGGAGATAATAATCCACTGCAAGGTAGGAAGGCCCAGGTAGCAACACAGGAAGACTATATCTCTGGCTGGGCTGGACAGGCCCTCCAAGTCTCAGTCCCTGGGCTTCTTAGGAAGACTCAGTGGGCCTCACACCATTGATCTCTGGAAACTCTTTCTTGGCCTGTGATAACAAGAGGAAACTTCCCTCTGAGGAGTTTTCCAAAAATCCCTGAGGATAGCTCCTCTCATTCACATGCCAGTGGAAATAAGCATCACAGGTAAAATATCAAAAATGGGGATAAAAAAGCATAAGGCCCTGGACTGGGGATTTAGCTCAAGTAGTATCACACCAACCTTGGACACACAAGGGCCCGAGTTCAATCACCAGTACCAAAAAAAAAAAAAAAAGCATAAGGTCCTGAGTTCAAGTCCCCATACCAGATTTTAAAAACAAGGTGAATACAAGATTCAAGCTGTTGACTATGAAACTTCAAAGATAAATGGCAGGTATCTTATGGAACATTACATTTTCCATAATTAATATGTTGAGTCTTTAAGTTCCCTTCCCTTTCTTCATACCCAACCTTAATATTCACCATAGTGCCTTAGAGGATCAGATCCACTGACCTTCAAGAAAGAGTCCAACAAGGAGCAGTGTCACCTGTGGCACACTCTGCCTTCCCTCAGCAGAGTCCCTGGAACCAGAAGTAGGTGCATATACAGCACGAAAAGGATAGAGGAGATCTGAGCACAAGAGAAGACGACCAGTTTCAGGTTTCCAGGTTGGAATCTGAAACTTAAAATGCATAACAACATTACTATAACAGAAATCTGATTTTAAACTACCCAATGAAAAAGAGCAGTATCTGTAACATGAAGTTAAAATTACAGCAAGATTTGTAAATTCTTATAAGATCCAGACCCAAGTATACCTCCCTAACACCAAAATCGAAGCTATCTTGCTGTTCCCCACACTTTCTGTGCTGTTCCAGGCTTCCATCCTTTTGCAGATACTGTGCCCATTTGCCTGCCTACTAATTTTCTACCAGTCCTTGAGAGTTTGCTCAAATGTTACTTCCTCTGTGAACCTCTCTTCCCATCATCACCTCCAGTCATTGATATTTGTTCCAGTCTCTGTAATTTCTGTCATTATATCCACATACACACAAGTCACAATTTAATAAGTGTAACAAGTAACTTTCATGTCTATGTTGGACATCTATTTTTGCTTCTAAATTCCTAGAAGAATATTCCTGTCCCTATCCCATGAAACATTATTCCACCTAGATGATTCCAAAAAAGATGTCATTTTTTTCAGGGTCCCAGTTCCCACCCACAGTTCTGGTCTAGGGATGGCCCTAGACCAATTTGGCCACTCAGCCCCATGATCCTGGCTTCAGTGAGACCAAGATTCCATTCCTGAACAGATAAATGTGAATCTGAAGGAAGCTACTGTCCAGTCATGGTGAAAGAATCTGTCTAAAGATTAGAGCTCACATTAAAAGACGAGGAGGACCTTTGGGAATATTAAGAAATTCCAGTTCTTTTGAAGCATTTGCCTTTCCCATAGGCATGCACAATGCCCAGAAAATAGCCCTTCTTGACATAATTAGGTTATGTTTCACAGAATAGAAGGCTGGCTAACATAACTACTATCTACCTACTTAATCATAGCTATGCATGATTACTGAAACCATGTCTTATTTAGTTTGATATCTCAGAACTGTCCTGAAGAAACCTACAAAGGGACCACAGTAGGAAAAATAAATAGTGATATTCTCCATTTCCCTTTGAAATAAATAAAGAGCCATGCAGGAAACTTCAGAGTATCACATATTCCACTCAGTGAGTGGAGCCAGGTACCTAGGTACACACCATACATAAGGTCCAACAACCACTGCTAAGCAAGTGGGAAAGTTCTCAAAAGGCTATGTTATTTTTTTTTAAATTTCACTAAAAAAAAAGTCACTAAAGAGAGCTTATAGGGATAATGCAAATTTCAAAAAATTACAACCCCTAGCCCCAGCCTGTTTGGATATTAAGGCTTATAAGAGTTTTTTAAACTAGGCATGTGATGCACATTTGTAATTCCATTACTCGGGGAGACTGAGGCAGGTAAACTGAAGGTTCAAACCCAGAAAAAGCAGCTTATCATCTTAGCAAGACCCATCTCAAAATAAAAAATTAAACAAATGAAAAGGACTGGGAATGTAGCTCAGTTCAAAGTCTTTGGTTAAATGTTCAGTACTACACAAAGGGGGTGGGTAAGGCTAATTCACAGATATTAGTTAAATCTTTCAGTTGCCTACTCTGGTTAGTTCTGGACCTCATTTTCCTGCTTTCATTTTACTGGCTTCAGGTTATTAGAGAGATTAGGCTTCAGAATATATCTTCTGAAACTGATTGTATTAAAGTTTATAAGAGGTTTTAAAAATACATAAGTCCAGGCCCTACCTAAGGATTACTGAATTAGAATTTCTAGGAAATATCACCAGGACCTTATAATGTATCATAAGGTATTATAATGGTGCAAGATTCGTTCTTTTGGCTGGAGATTTAGCTCAGTGTTTCCAGCGCCTGCCTCACAAGCACAAGGTCCTGAGTTCGATCCCCAGTAACCACATACAATGCTGGGTGTAGTGACTCACGCCCACCAGCAATCAATACCACATACCACAGTGCCCGGCATGGTGGCTCATGCCTGTAATCCCAGCACTCGGGAGGCAGAGAGGAGGATTGCTGAGTTCAAAGCTTGCCTTGGCTACATAGTGTGCTCAGGGCCAGCCTGAACTACAAAGCGAGACCCTGTCTCAAAAAAAAGGTTCCTTGTCCCCACAGCTCCACTAGCATTTATTATTAGTTTCTTGATAGAAACCGTTTTTCTGGAGTGAGATAGACTCTGTGTGATTTTAATTTGCATCTCTTAGATAATGAGTAATGTTAAACATTTTTTCATACATTTATTTACCATTTATTTCTTCATCTGAGACATGTATATTCATCTCAGCTGCCCATTTTAGGAATGAGTCTTTAAATTTAGGGGAGAGGTCTAAAGTTTAAGTTCTTTATATATTCTAGACATTAGTCTTATCTGAAGAACAACAGGCTACAATTTTTTCTCACTGTATAAGTTGTCTTTTTACTGTTTTTGCTTTTCCATTTTATTTTGCTTCCATTTTCTAAAATTTACATTGCTTCTTTTAACATAGTTTTTATATTATGTTTCTTCTTTTTTGATGTTTCTAATATAGCTCACTTTATATTATATAATACCAGTCATTTTAATTTTCCCCCTTGAGGTTTTTTTCAGTTTATTTTTATCTTTATTGTTTTTTAAAAATATTTTTTGTTCCCTTGCTTCTCTTCTTTGACCTCTTGGTAGTTATATTTCTTTAAATTTACTTTCTTCTATTTATCTGACTTCAAATATTTCATATTTTCTTATACTTCATAAAACATTTATTTTGATCTTATTATTATAGTGTATTTCTCTGTGGTTTTTGTTGTTTGTTTTTTGCGGTACCAGGAATCAAACTCAGGCCCTTCTGCTTCCAAGGTAGGCACGGTACCACTTAAGCTAAATCCCCAGTTCTTTTCTGCTTTTATCTTTTGATAGTATTCTAATATTTCCTTCCTGATTTGTTTACTGTTGCTGTTCATCTTTTCATGGAAATCAGTCTTTCTTGGCCGGCCACTTGCTGAAGAGTAGCATATGTAACAGACATCAGATTTGGTGAGCTGGTCTAGCTAGCAAGTAAGTATATTGACACACATACCATCAACTTTTTGCTCTTAGGCTCTGTCTTTCTCTTAGTCACCAAGAGTTATGTGTGACTCAGTGGAAGCAGTATCATGATTCCTACTGTGGTGGTTTTGTGCTTGCCTCTTTGTAAACGGCCTTATATCCTCATTATTTCTCCTCTATCTCTCAAAAGCTTGTTCCTGTAAGAGATCATATCTGCCTCTCTTTAAGCCTAGACTTTCTTATTATTTTATAGAACCAAAGGAGGCTCAGAAATGTTCTGGAAAACCACATGTTCTGAGATGAGAAAGTGATGGTTGTACCTTCATTAACTACTGACTCATGGAGAGCTTTATGTAATAGAGGGTCTTCTGAAGGAATTTCATTTATTCAGAAACATCTGTTGAATGTTTGCTAAGTTCTAGATACTATTCTAAGTCTTCAAAATACTACAGTCCCCCTTATCCATGGGGAATATATTGTTAGATTCCCAGTGGAGGCCTAACACCAAACCTTAATGTTCTCTCCTATACTTATACTAAGATAAATTTGATGTTTATATTAGGAGGCATGGTAAAAGGTTAGCAGTAATAAAGATAGAACAATTATAATAATGTTACAATAAAATTATATGAACATGGGTTTTCTCCCTCATGGTCTCTCAAAATACCTTATTGTACTGTCCTCACCCTTGTTCTGATGATGTGAGAAGATGCAAGGCCCACACAATGAGATGAAAACACTGAAAGACATAGGCATATGACACAGCATAGGCTGCTACTGACTTTCTTACTTGAATACAGCAGTATTGTCTGATATATGAATGGCAACTCAGTGCTAATTTGCCCCCTGCAAATAGGCTAGGCAGGGGGGTAATTCACGTCCTGAGGATGACGGAGGACAGTGTGAGATTTGATTATGCTACTCAGAAGAATATGCAGCTTAAAACTTGTGACTTGTTGATTTTTTGAATTTTCCACTTAATATATTTGGGTGACAGTGGACAGTGGGTAACTGAAACCGCAGAAAAGGAAACAATGGAGGAGGGGACTACTATACACCAGTGAATAAAAGAAGCAAACAGCTCTGTCTTTGAGGTCCTGGTGTTACAGAAAAAAGGAAAAGTGAATGAAAATTAAAAGTATGTAAATTGTACAATACAAAAAGTGATAAATACCTTAGGGATGCTTAAAGGGGAACTTAAGAGTAGTAAAGACAGGGCTGGAGGTTTAGCTCAGTGGTTCCGGCACCTGCCTCACAAGCACAAGGTCCTGAGTTCGACCACAGTAGCCACATACAATGCTGGGCGTGGTGACTCACGCCCACCAGCAATCAATGCCACATACCACAGTGCTGGGCGTGGTGGCTCACGCCTGTAATGCCAGCACTCGGGAGGCAGAGACAGGAGGATTACTGAGTTCAAGGCTTGCCTGGACTACATAGTGAGCTCAGGGCCAGCCTGAACTACAAAGCGAGACCCTGTCTCAAAAAAAAAAAAAAAGTAGTAAAGATAGATATGGTGGAGGAGTGAGTAATGAGGGGTAAAGAAAAGATGTGATGGTAATTTAAAAAAAGGGAAACTGCTTATGTATTTGGGAGTGGAGGGCTGTGGGGTGGGTAGAGGAGTGGGAAAATGAGAATTAAATTGTGTTATATACTGATACAAATTCACAATATTGAGTGTGATCACAATGTGTATATACATTGTACCAATAAATTTTTTAAAAAGAGTAATAAAGATAGATTACAATTTAAGACAATGTAGTAAATTTCACTACATTTGGCAACTTTTTTTTAATGTACTGGGGATTGAATTCAAGATCTTTAGCTTGCCAGGCAGGTGCAATGCTGCTGAGCTAAAACCCCAGCTTAGCAACTATTGTTCATTGATTGTGGTTTCAGTTTTCTTTTCATATCATCTGTAGACTTTTCTTCTATTATTTCAGAAAGGAGGAACTGAAGCTGGTTCTTCTTGATTCTGCCATACTTAAGTTGGAGTCTTCAATTCTCTTCTTCTCCATAAATATACTAACATCAGTTACAGTGTTTGTGATGTAACATTTTATTTTTCTACTTTGGCCTCAAACTTTGTGTACAAATGGTGAAGAAATTCTTGAACTCCAACCATTTTTCCATGTCCTGAATCTGTCCTTAATTTTAAAAGCACAACATAAATCACATAATTCTGAACAGTTCCCTTTGTCATTAATTTGTGACACGTGGTTTGAGTTTCTTTTATGAAATAAAAATACATTCCTGGGAAAAATTCATTCTCACATAATTTGGAGTAAGCTAGAAAGAGCTCCACTTGGAAGAAAATAACCACTTTTTCACCTACCTAGAAATGAAGTTATAAAGAATGCTCACTATAGCATGAGAACTAGCTGAAAGAATCAACAAATGGGATCTCATCCTAATAAAAAGCTTCTGCACAGCAAAAGAAACCATTGGCACAGTGAAAAGACAACCAACAACATGGGGAAAAAAACTTTGCTATTTGTTTGTCAGACAAAGGGCTGCTATCTATAACATATAAAGAACTTTTCAAAAATCAGTTTCCCCCCCAAATTTAAAGACTCAGTTAAAAAATGGGCATCTGAAATGAACAGACACTTCTCAGAGGAAGAAGTAAAAGCAGCCAAGAAGCATATGAAAAAATGCTCAATATCACTGGTCATTCAAGAGATGCAGATGAAAACAACACTGAGATTTCATCTAAGTCCACAAAGAATGACTGCTATTATGAAATTAACCAGCAATAAATGCTGGCAAGGCTGTGGGGAAAAAGGAACACTTTTCCACTGTTGGTGGGATTGTAGACTTGTGCAGCCACTGTGGAGATCAGTGTGGAGATTCTTCTGAAAACTAGGATTAGAGTCCCATTTGACCTTGCTATTCCCCTGCTAGGAATATACTCAAAGGAATTAAAAGAAACATATCATAAAGACATATGTGCACCATGTTAACAGCAGCTCAGTTTGTGATAGCTCAATCTTGGAAACAACCCAGATGCTCATCCATTGGAGATTGGATAAAAAAGATGTAGCTTTTTTACCAAATGTAGTATTATTCTGCCATAAAGAATGACAAGCTTGAGTCATTTATGTGCAAATGGACATACCTTGAGGACACATTAATAAGTGAAATAGGTCACAGATATGTAAATGCCATATTTTTCTCTGATATGAGAACCTGTAGATGTAAAATGTGTTCTAGAATGTATGATAGATTTTATGAAATAGGAAATATTCAAAGGGAAAGTGGTAGGGGAAAGTAATGAAGGAAATGAATAAATATGAATTTTTAAAAAAGAAAGCACATGTATATAGGAGGTGAGGGGTTGTAGGCTGGGTAGGGATGTGGGTAAAAGTGAGAATTAACTCATGTCACATACTGTACAAATTCCCCGATGTTGAGTGTGATTGTGAGCTGTACATAAAATATACCAAAAAAGACTTCAATTTTAAAAAATAATGCTTACATCTTATTAAGAAAGTGTCCTAGGGCCGGAGGGTTAGCTCAGTGGTTCCAGCGCCTGCCTTGCAAGTGCAAGGTCCTGAGTTCAATCCCTGGTAACCACATACAATGCTGGGCATGGAGACCCACACCCACCAGCAATTAATACCACATACCACAGTGCCAGGCGTGATGGCTCACGCCTGTAATCCCAGCACTCGGGAGGCAGAGACAAGAGGATTGCTGAGTTTGAGGCTTGCCTGGGCTACATAGTGAGCTGAGGGCCAGCCTGAACTACAAAGCGAGACCCTGTCTCAAAAAAAAAAAAGTGTCCTAATATTTCAAGATTAAATCACCCACTTAAAGGTGCAACCTTAAAAGGTCTTTCTGACAAGAAGCCAGGACTGAGAAGGGACCTCAGTGGTGGTAGGTAAAGAAGACTCTAGTTTGATTTGTGGACTCAGAGAATCAAAGAGATTTCCTAGTGATAGATTTTGTATAATACCCACCAGGTGAAGGGGATCTGAGAGGAAGTCGTTAGCTCTCTGATCCATATTTCTGGTGGTTTTGTTGGAAGATGGGACCAAGGAACTCTTGAGAGTTGCCCATGATTCTTAGAAATATGATCCAAAAAAACTGAAACTGATTCACCAAGAGAAATTGAAATGTGAAACTGACTCACCAAGAGAAATTTAAGATGGAAATGTGGGGCTTAGTCAATATTTGGATCTTTTTCCAGAAACTCAACTGTATTTGTTTCTTAAAAGAGAGGCTTGAGCCAAAATTATTGTCTTAACTCTTTGGAGTTTCACTTTTGTCACTTACATCTAAAAGAACCTTGGCCAAAGCATAAAAGGTTAGAGGGGACTCTTCTGTACCTGAGCTAGATTTTGAGAGGAGAGATCCTGAATGCCCAGGAGTCAGGTAGAGACTTTGTGTTGCTGGTTCCAGAGAACTTGACTAATAACTCAGTTGAACAAGGCATTTGTTTCACAAGACAAGACATTTGAGACAGGCAGGGCAGAGCTATCTATATCAGTATGAATCCAGACTCTATCTTTTCTGCCAGCTTTAGCAAAGACTCATGCACCTCCAGCCCCATCTACACATATAGGAGGAAAGAATAATAAAGTGAAAATATGACAATCAGATTCCCACTTTTTTTTCTGCTAGCCCTAATTGATTCTCAAGGCCTGCCTACCCACCGCAGAGTCTGGGAAATGGGGCTTTCCACTCTCCAGCTTCCTAGTGAAGTAGGGTTGGATGGTTTATACCCAAAAAGCAACATGGTGGTTGCACTGAGTAATGAGGCCATAAGAAAAGCAAAATCATCCTGTTTGACAGCTATCCTCAGATGAAAGATTTTCCTCCCATAGCCAACTTTGGTCCTGGAAAAAATTGGAGGGAATTCCGTGGTTAAGGGAAGCAATAGTTGCAAATATTATTCATGTCATTTTATTATTTTTAATACAGAAGGAAAGACCCAAAATCCAGAAGCCACAAAGGAAATGACTGATAAATTGGCACTTAAAATTTGGGAACTACTATATATATATGCACATCTAAAAAATAACCATAACATGTTTATATCTTATGCACTAAATACACACATACCTAAGTTAGCCTGAAGATTAATGATAAATTGGAAAAACATCAGATACAATATTTATTTGTAAAGAGATCCTAATGTCAATAAGAAAAAGATCAAATCCATAGAAAATTTGACTTAACTGATATAAATATTTAGAGTAAGAGAAACCAAAATATTCCTCCAATCTAAAAAATTATCCACGTGTTCATCTTTTTTTTTTTTTTTTTCCTGTCTCACTTTGTAGTTTAGGCTGGCCCTGAGCTCACTATGGTGCCCAGGCAAGCCGCCGCGAACTCAGCAATCCTCCTGTCTCTGCCTCCAAGTGCTGGGATTACAGGCATGAGCCACTATGTGTGGCATCGTGGTATGCAGTGTTGATTGTCGGTGGGCGTGTCTCCACGCCCAGCATTATATGTGGTTACCGGGGATCGAACTCAGGACCTTGTGCTTGCAAGGCAGGCGCCGGAACCACTGAGCTAACCCTCTGGCCCCACGTGTTCATCTTTAAAGAACTAAAATGAGAACATTTACCAAGACTTCTTCTCGAGTGTACCTCCTTCCCTGGGACCCTCCGGGTAACACAAAATCAAGGAGTTCCCCTACTGCTTTGGTTCTTGTTTCTCAGTCTCTTTTGCTGGTTCCTTCTCTCCTCCTAGACCTTTCAAATAACTGGGGTGTTCCCAGTCTCAACCCTCTGTCCTCTTCTCTTTTTCCCTTCACTCATTCACTTAGAAATCTCAATCTCAGAGCTTTAAACCAACTCTACTTTATTTTGTTGATACATTTTAGGTAATGATCACAATCATCATAGGGAGTTTTGACCCACACATAATATATTTTGGTTATTTTTTCCTCAATTTCTCCCCTCCCTTCAATCCCACTTCCCCTTATTTATAGAAACTTTGTTTTCATTTTTTTCTTCTAATCTTTTCCCCTTCCTTCCTTTTCCCTCCCTCCTTCCTTGTTCTCCTTTCTATTTGAACATTTTCTCCTTGTATCACAATATCTATTATACATTTTGCTCCTTACTTATCCTTTTAAGGTTTCTCACATGAAACAATGTGATATGTTAACATGTATATCCAATTGATTTCATTCAAGAATATTATCTCTGAGAATTTTGTGCCTCTACCCTGTAGTACCGTTGACCCACAGAGACTTATTTCTTTAGAATTAAATTCCATTGTTTGTTTTTCTTTTAATCTAGTCTGAAACTCCTGATTCACATACTCTACAAGGATTAGTTCATTAAGGTCAGTCAGAACAATTCTAGTTGGTTATTTTACAACTATTTAAGTATCTTGTTCTTTAAAAACATATTATGTATTTTAGAAGCAAAAGGTCCTTTTAGTGATTAGATTTTATCCTTTTGGCAACTGAATCAATTCTAAAAGATCAGAGAGAGGCTGATGGCAAAGGTTTGTATTTTTAGCATTCACATCTTATTCCAGTGGTGGTTACAAGATTATGAATTTGTCAAATGTCAAACTTAATGGATGTTGTAGAATATAAATTTAATTTAAATAAACAACTTTCAGAAAAAGGATATTATCTCAAGGCGCATCGATCTACCTAGAAATATCTCGTGTCTATCTTTTATGGAAAGGCAGTACTGCATTGTATATGAAAAACACACCTTTTTATTTTATCTATGCATTGGTTGATGGGCACCTGGGCTGTGTCTAAGACTGAGCTATTACAAACTGTGTTGCTATGAACATGGATGTGCATATGTCACTGTAGTATGATGCTTTAATTCTTTTAGGAAGATACCCAGAAGAGGAATAACTGCATCAAATGGGATGTCTAATCGCAGTTTTTTGAGGAACATCCATAATGATTTCCACAGTGGTTGCACCACTCTACACTTCCACCAACAGAGAAGGGTTTATTTTTCCCCAATCCCCACCAGCATGTTTTACTGGTTCATTTCTTGAAAGCAGCCATTCTTTCTGGGGTGAGATAGAATATCCGCATTGTTTTAACTTGTATCTCTTGAGTGATCAGTAATGGTGGACATTTTTTCTTAGTTTTTTCTTTATATTTATCTATCTGAAAAGTGTTTGCTCATTTCAGAAGACCATTTTTGGATTGTGACTTTAAATTTAGGGGACTCTGAATTTTTTCAATCTTCATATATTCTACATATTAGAATATATGTCAGAGAAACAGCTTTGTCAGAGAAACAGCTTGTAAAAAAAATTTCCCACTCTGTTGATTGTCTCTTCACTCTAAATTATACACCATGGCCAAGTAGAACTCATCCCAAAGTCGCAGGGAGAGTTCAACATGCACAAGTCAATGAATGTAATGCATCACATTAACAAAACCAAGGACAAAAGCCACATGATCATGTTAACAGATGCATAAAAATCATTTGACAAATTTAACCATCATTAATGATAAAAAAGATGGTTTTTTCAATTGATAAAAGCCATTTATGACAAACTAATAGCCAACATCATATTAAAGGGTCAAAAATTGGAAATTTTCACTCTAAAATCAGGAACAAGACAAGGATGCCCATTATCACACTCCTATATAGTTCTATAAACATTGGCCAGAGTAATCAGACAAAAGAAAGAAACAAAAGGAATAAGGAGAGGAATAAGTTAAATTGTCATTCCTTGAGAATGACATGATACTCTACATAGAAAACCCCAAAAACTTCACCAAAAAACTTCTAGATTTATAACCAAATTCAGTAGCATAGTTTGACACAAAGTCAACATTCAAAAATCAGTAGCATTTCTGTAGATGTAAATGAGTTCTAGAATGTATGGTATATTTTGTAAAATAGGAAATATTCAAAGGTAATGTGGTGGAGGAACACAATGAGAGGAAAGAATAAATATGATTTGGAAAGAAAAAGAAATAGCATGTTTATAAGGGGTGAGGGGTTCTGGGTGGGTAGGGATATGGGTAAAATGAGAATTAACCTCTGTCATATAATGGTACAAATTCCCCAATGTTGAGTGTGATTGTGAGCTGTATAAAATGTACCAATAAAGAATTCAATTAAATATTTTTTAAAAAACAAAAAAATCAGTAGCATTCCTATACACACACATAACAAACTCACTGATAGAGAAATTATGGAAACATCTTTCACAATAGCATCAAGAAAAATGAGCCAAGGATTTAACTCAGTGGCACCACACCTGCCTTGCAAGTGCAGGCTCATGTGTTTGATTCCTGATACTGGAAAATAGAAAAGAAAAAAAAAAGAAAAATGAAAATCCAAGATGTGATGGTGCAGAGCTAAAATCCAAGTACTGTGGAGGATGAGGCAGGAGGATTGCTGTGAGTTGGAGACAAACCTGGGCTACATAGTGAGTTCAAGGCCAACCTGAACTGCATAATGAGCTCCTGTCTCAAAAAAAAATAAAAAGGGCTGGGGAATTTAGCTCAAGTGGTACTGCACCTACCTTGGAAGCATAAGAGCTGGAGTTTGATCCTTGGTACCACAAAAGAAATGCAATACCTAGGAATCAATCTAATGAAGTAAAAGATATATACATTGAAAACTATAGTACTCTGAAAAAGTGAGACCTTGTCTCAAAAAAAAAAGAGTGAATATAATCCTAAAATTCATATGGAATCAGAAGAGACCTAGAATAGCAAAAGCATTTCTGGGCAACAAAAGCAAGATAGAGAGCATCACAATCCCTGACTTGAAATTATACCACAAATAATAAAAACTATATGGTGGGCCAGAGGATTAGCTCAGTGGTTCCGGCGCCTGCCTCACAAGCACAAGGTCCTGCGTTCCATCCCCGGTAACCACATACAATGCTGGGCATGGAGACTCACGCCTGTAATCCCAACACTCGGGAGGCAGCGATAGGAGGATTGCTGAGTTCCAGGCTTGCCTGGGCTACATAGCTCAGAGCTAGCCTGAACTACAAAGCGAGACCCTGTCTCAAAAAAAAAAAAATTGTATGGTACTAGAAGAAAAAGAAAAACAGACTTGAGTGTCAGTGGAACAGATTAGAAAATGCAGAAACAACTCCAAGCACACTCAGATATCTTATTTTTTACAAAGGGGTCAAACATCACTGGAAGAAAGATAGCCTCTTTAATAAATGGTTTTATGAAAATTGGTTTTCCACATGTTGAAGATTAAACCTAGACTCATGTCTTTTACACATGTATTAAACTAAATTGTTTTTTATTAACAGAAAAAATTATGATTGTTGAGTTCCAATAAATAAAAAAAATATTCTTTCAAAATGTGTCCATTGCATGGATAATGAAGAGTCAGGTCCCATTTCCAAAGAATGAGATTAACTGGGGCCACATGGAACATGTTTTGTTTCCCCAGATCAAGCATCCTAAGAAGATGATGTCAACTCCCTTATCCTGGATTTGTTTCCGAGGAATTTTTGTATTATTATGATGCATAATACTGTGTGCACCTATAAGTATGAACACCTAAGAATGTGAAATTTCAGGAGACTAGAGCATTATCAACATTCATGTTCCCTTTCCCAGTTCTTGGCATTTTTTCCACAAAAGAGTTACAAACTGGGGTACCCCAGGAAGTAGTCCCTGATACAGAAATCAAAATGCACAATACTCATAGGGGTTTCCCATAGATCAGCCTTTGTGGACAGGAATGGTAGAAAGGAGGCAGAGGCAGAAGGAAAAGTGAGCTGTGATGTATGCCCAGCCAGCCACAGGCAGCTTCAGAGCCAGCATGCCCTGCGTAGTTATCCCAGGCTATGGAGAGGGGCATTTGAAATTCACTTTGTCAGTACTAGATGTATCTGTCACTGTAAGGATGTGTTTCTCTCCAGCCAGTGAAGCCCCCAGAGAGGGCTGATCCCTGATGGTCACCTTCTAGCAGCACTGAGAGCAGCTGGAGGAAGCTCACCACCCCTGAAGCAGGAGAGGGTGCATCCTGACTTCTCTGGTAGCCACATCTTTCAGGTTTTTCTGTAGCTTTGCCTCATAACAGATAGCAAAATAATTTTGGCTGTTTTTGAAGCTTAGGTGAAACACTACTGTAAATACACTTTCTCTAATAGATTTCTCAAGATATGACCATGTAGCCAAATTTTAATTCTGCTTCCTTCATTCATTCTCCTTGCTGTGTACCTTGTTTTAATGCAGCACAATGTGTTGTTCATCCATTTTGCTCTTGATGGGCATGGGAGTCCTTCACCAGCTGGGGACTTTTATAAATGCTGCTATGTACATTGCACAGAAATGAGCCCACTTCTTGGAGATCACACACCTGAGTTGCCTGGGTATGTGCTTGGGAATGAAAATACAGGTCCAGGATCCTACTAGAAAATGCCAAATTGTTCTCTAATTTTCAGCTTTGAGAGCCCTGGGCGGGGGGGGGGGGGGAGTCCCTGAAGCTCTAGGTCTGCACCGCTAGGGACAGGCTCAGAAATTGCAGTGACAACTTCCTCATCTCAGTGGCTTGCAGCGACAAGGGCGTCTTTCTCAGTCCTTGCTCTCCACTACACCCAGCTGCTGCATGATCCCTAAAGGCTCCAGGCTGATGGAGCAGGCTCCACCGGAAACACTGCTGTTCTCCTGGAATGTTTCCCTTCTCCAAATACATATGCATACCAGCTGTGGATACAGATGATCGTCTTCATTCCTATTTGTTGCCTCCAAATGCTTTCTCTAACCTTATTACATTGATATTTTATACCTCTCAATCCCATTATTAGATGCATACAAATATATACTTTTGTCTATTACTCTTATTTGTAGAGTTCTTCCCTCAATGGGAGGAACAATCATGGGCAGACAATAGTTCTACCAGTTGATGGCTGGTAGCTGACTTCCAGATGGTAGCTGGAAGCTGCAAATAACCCACCAGTTGGTAAGTGGTGACTTATCAGTTAAGTAACTGACAGAACTAAGAGCATAGTGTACATGCAGAAGTAGTGACCATAATAGCTGGCTGTGGGAAAAGAAGAGGGAAGGTTACCTGAGTGCAACATCTCAAGCAGCGTACAAAGAACATCTTATAAACCCCACAAAACAGAAGGACGAGTTAGCAGAATATGTAGCGCAGCCCATCACAATCAGTGAAAAGAAACATACAAGACATCACAACCTGCATTTCTCCATAAGCCCCCTCTGGCTTGAGTCCTGGCATTCCTGGAATGGATCGTGAAGCAGTCATGAGGCCTCAAGGGACCCCTAACACTTATTACTAGGAAGTCATGGGCCAGACAACTGTCCAACAGATGGATAGTGGACTGTGGGCATACAATAAGCCTATCCACAACTTCTGCCAAATAATGATCATCCCAAAATCCAGTGTTTTAAAACAGCCATTTATTTAACCACTTATGCTTTAGGTTGATAGTCTGAGACTGAGTTCAGCTATGTAATTCTTGGTTCTCAACTGAGCTGCTTCTTTGACCTGCCTAAGAAATGAGCTGAAGAAAGAACAATTTCATTCGAATAGATTTAAAGAGAATATCAACAAGCAAGGAATAGTTGTCTCATCTCCAACCTCTTGAGCCATAAAAAAAAAATCTTAAAAACTGGAGCATTTTATGAGAAGTCACCAGAGAATCAAGGGTGGAAACCAGATGCTGGTTCAGTCTTGGTATGTCCATAACATAATGCCAGTAGTGAATCCACAGCAGTATTATAAACAGACCTTTAAACTGGGTGTGGTGGTACACGGTTTTAATCCCAGCACTCAAGAGACTGAGTCAGGAGGATCACTGTGATTTCCAGGTCATCCTGGACCACACAGTGAGTTCAAGTCCAGCCTAGACTATATAGCAAGACCCTGTCTCAAAATAAAAACAAAAATAGACCTTTGAAGTTATTCAAAAGTTGAAGAAATAATGTACCACAAAAGATTATAAAATGGCAAAAATCAAACAAAGAAAAAGGAAACCCTGCATAATATCCAGTCAGCATGACCTCCACTCAGGAGAGCTCAGGAAAAAACTTCATAAATCTTTGTGTACTTCAATACATAGTTGAAAACTATCCTCTGAGCCTCACAGTCCTAAATCTTCCAGTTGCCTAGGACCCATGAAGTTCACTCTGTATTTAAAAGTGAAAAACATTCAATTCACATACTGATTAAAACTCTTAAACTTGCAGAGAGAACCAAACAGATGCCAATTAGTTCAAAACGTATTTTAATTCTAATTGTAGCCTACCAACCTTGCATGAGACTTGATGTCACTTGACCTTTCTCGATTTTAATTCCTTCACCAGAAAAATTGATATCCTCAAACAATGCAAGGTGATAATGAGTGATAACCAACCTAAGGAAGAATTTTAAAACATGTGTAACCTTTTTCCACTTGGCTAGAGGGAGAGATACCTCAGTGTCTAAAACAAATGCAGAATAAAAATAAATGCAGAATGCCAGACGTGGTGGCTCATGCCTGTAAGGCAGGAGGATTGCTGCATTCAAGGCTTGCCTGGTCTATATAGTGAGTTCAGGGTCAGTCTGAACTACAAAATGAGACCCTGTCTAAAAAATAAAAATAAATGCACAATTTATGAAGCAAAGAGTTTTTCTAGAACGAAGATAGGGAAGAAAGGCGAATGTCAAGGATGGTTGGGGAAGCACATCGATCAGTTTGAAAACTGGAAAGATACCTGACATAACTCAACAAGGAAAGATCTGTTTGGGCTCACAATTTCAGAGGTTTTAGTCCATGGTAAGTTGGCCCTCTGCTTATATGGGGCAGCTATCACAGTGAGGGTAATGAGCAAAGGAAGCTCATGGCAGTTGGGGAGTAGAGAGGCCAGGGATTTTAATATCTCCTCCAAGAACACAGTCCTGATGACCTGACTTTCATCCACTAGATCCTACCTCTCAAAAGCTCCACTGTCTCCCAGCATTGCCACAGGATGATGCCCAAATCTAACACAGGAGCCCTTGAAGGATATTCTGTATCCAACCTACATGACTGGCAGTGATAGTATGATCAAAATTAAGAAGAAATGTGATGGGCAGTGTGGCAGGCAAGGCATTCCCAAGTGAAAAGGTTCATAGTTTAGTGAGAATACTAAGGGAAAATGATGTGAATGTGGTGTGGAAAGGGCAAAAAGGAAGTCAACACAAGAAGGCCTTAGGAAGGAATGACCTGCTCACTCTTGGAGCCACTTGAGGTTTTTTACAGAGGTACAGAGAGCAGATCTGATTGCTGACACAGACAATTGATCTAATACACAGGATGTACCTATTAAATATGTCTCAAATGAATGAAATAGAGTAGTTTCCCCATGTATCAACGGTATGTATGGTTGGAATGGCATTTCTAGGAAACCATGAGTGACTTAATTTAGTCCTGCCTGAGTGAAAAGTTGGAAGGACAGAACATTTGTCATCACTGGTGAAGCTAGAGATGGACGTGAAGTCCAGACCCCCAAGGACTGGTGTGCATTACAAATGATGTTTAGTGTTCTGTTGGATTTGAAAAACTAGATGAGATTTGAAAGAACACTCCAAGAAGAGGCTCTGTGATGGCTGTGGCAAGTGCCACCAAGATCCACCTTCAAGGTCTTACGGTCTCAGCTGGTAGAAGAGCCTTGCACAGGGAGCCTTCACCTAGGCTCCTTTTGGAGTCAGCCTTGGCCACAGCCCTGCCTCATCTATAAGCATGCTCTTCCCAGGATGGCCACATCTAGTCGCTAACAGGGGCGGGGGACACTGGTCTGACCACTCTAGCACACCTTGGAGAATTCTGAGAGGCCCTGTAACTCCAGTGCTCCTGGTATCATCTATTTCAGCCAGAACTACATAGTGGGGATACTGAGGCAGCCAGCACAGTCAAAATTTCAAGCCCACATCTCCCCTATGGGTCCTATGCCCACACAGCTCTAATCTTCAGAGTTTTCAGGTGACAAGCTAATGGTTTTGAATTAATAGGCTATAGCAAATTGAGCTTTGTGCTCAGTATCAAAAGGTATCAAAAACAGTTTCTAAAAAAAATAAAATAAAAATAAAAAAAACAGTTTCTATTCTGTGCCTAAATCAAGCCACATCACTTCCCTGGAAAAGTTTTATTATCCCCAACATGAAAATAGTGCTAACATCTGAGCTGGTGTCAATAGTGGGGAAATACAGATTACACCTGTCATAGCTTGTATCTAGATGTCCCCCCAAAACCTCATATAGTCATAATGGAGCTTTTCAGAAGGGGCTGGGTCTAGCTGTTTCTCAGACAAAGGGTTATTATCTAGAATATATAAAGAGCTTAAAAAATCAACACCCCCCCAAATTTAAAGACCCAATTCATCTGAAATGAACAGATACTTTTTAGAGGAAGAGTAAAAGCAGCTAAAAGACATATAAAGAACATCACTTGTCATTTGAGAGATGCAGATGAGAACACTGAGGTTCCATCTCACTCCACAAAGAATGGCTGCTATCACAAATTTAACCAACAACAAATGCTAGTGAGACTGTGGGGAGAAAAGAACCCTTCTCCACTGTTGGTGAGAATGTAGACTGGTACAACCACCATGGAGATCAGTGTGGAGATTCCTCAAAAAACTAGGATTAGAGGTTGCATTTGATCCTGCTATTCCCCTGCTAGGGATATACATAAAGAATTAAAAGACTCTTATATCAAAGAAAAGATCCAGTATTTGCATGTCTGTGATCTATTTATTTCACTTATAGGTCACAGATATGCAAATACCGGATCTTTTCTTTGATATAAGCCCCTGTAGAGGTAAAGGAGCTCTAGAATGTATGATAGTTTTTGTAGAATGGGAAACATCCAAAAGGAATTTTGTGTGGGAACATAATGAGGGGAAGGAATAAATATGATTCAAAAAAAAATAAAAGAAGTACGTATATAGGGGTGGATGGGCAGGGATGTGGGTAAAAATGAGAATTGACCTGTGTCACATATTGGTACAAACTTCCCAATGTTGTGGGTGATTGTGAGCTGTGTATATAATGTACCAATAAAGTTTACTGAATAATGCAAAAAAATTAAAAGATTCTTATCACAGCAACATATGTGCACCCATGTTTATAGCAGCTTAGTTTGTGATAGCTAAATCTTGGAAACAACCCAAATGACCATCAACTGAACACTGAATAAAGAAGATGTGCTTTTTTTTTTTTTTTTTTTTTTTTTTTTTTTTTTTTTTG
>PVIC010031484.1:0-21087 GCA_004025085.1 Thryonomys swinderianus | reverse complement strand
TTTTTTTTTTTTTTTTTTTTTTTTTGAGCCAAGGTCTCGCTTTGTAGTTCGGGCTGGCTCTGAGCTCACTATGTAGCCCAGGCAAGCCGCCGCGAACTCAGCAATCCTCCTGCCTCTGCCTCCCGAGCGCTGGGATGACAGGCATGAGCCACCACGCCTGGCACTGTGGTATGTGGTATTGATGGCTGGTGGGCGTTTGTCACCACGCCCAGCATTCTGTGTGGTTACCGGGATCGAACTCAGGACCTTGCACTTGTGAGGCAGGCCCACTGGAGCCGCTGAGGTAAATCTCCAGCCCTCCGGCCTTCTGTCCTCCGGCCCATTAAATTCTTATTCTTAAAGGAAAAATCACTTACATTTTGCAAAGTGAGGAGTGTTCTAAGTCATTTCTAAAATTTGTTTAAACATCAATGATACCATGACTCATTTCCCTACCCTAAGTTAACATGCCAACCAAAATAACCCAAACATATGATTTCTAATATTTTATAATTCTAGAAGTGAATGCTGACTTTTAGACTGGATTTAGCTCTCTAAAGTTTAGTATATTTTCTGAGATAAACCCCATAAAAACATACTGTATTTAAATTCTTTAGGCAGAAGTTTACTGAAAGAAGATGAGTGATATACTTTCTAACAGGACTAAAAAAATTCATTCATAATTCATTTTTGACATTTTTTTACTGAGGAAATACAAAATGTGTGTGATGAAATAGAACATCTGTAAGAAAAGTGTGCCTGTGGTCCAAAAAATCCAAATTTGCTCCAACTCTCATGGCATTTTGTTTTGAAATTTATAGATGAAAAATATTCATCTATAAGTAAAATTGATGGTGAAAATCCCATCTATCTTCTGCTTATGGATCTTCACTGATTTATTTAGTTATAATGCAAATCACATAAAAGAGAAAGTTTTCCAGTGTTACAAAATAATTTTAATGGTAATGACTGTAAAATTCTATACATATTTACTTCAGGGTTTGCCATTCTAGAGTAAGAAGTTATACTGCCAAGTATTTTAATGACTTACATAGAAAACAAATATAAAGCCCAAATATCACTACTCCAGAATCACATTTTTCCAATATGAACCATCTCTCATCTGCAGAATATTTTATAAGGATTTTAGACTTCAGAAATGCGAAGCAATCTGTATATGATCAAACCACTGAGCATTTCATAACAAGAGGCTTCTTACAATATTTAGCAAATAATATCCACTTACTATGTTATACATATCCACATTTCCTCTTATTGGATAATACTTCTCCTTGTTTCTTTTTTTTTTTTTTTTTTGAGACAGGGTCTCACTTTGTAGTTCAGGCTGGCCCTGAGCTCACTATGTAGCCCAGGCAAGCCTGGAACTCAGCAATCCTCCTGCCTCTGCCTCCCGAGTGCTGGGATTACAGGCATGAGCCACCATGCCCGGCACTGTGGTATGTGGTGTTGATTGCTGCTGGGCATGAATCACCACGCCCAGCATTCTATGTGGTTTCCGGGATCGAACTCAGGATCTTGTGCTTGCAAGGCAGGCGCTGGAACCACTGAGCTAAATCTCCGGCCCTGTCCTTGTTTCTTATGTTCATCAAATACAATATTTTAGTTTTATAATTTCTGTATTTTTATTAGCTACTAAATTAATTACCACTAAAACCCTAGATAATCTAAACCAATGCAGTAAAATTACCTACAATAATGCTGATAGATGACACCAGTTTTTCTATATTTCCTATCATTTGAATTTTTTATTCTTTGGCAAGTACTATGTTATGTTTGAATATGGGTAATATCCCTTAAAGACCTATATGTTAAAGGCTAGGTCTCCAGGGTGCAGTGGCTTGTAAGCCTGGGGGGTCTCTTGGAAGATCCTGGGCTCACTGGAGGCATGAGGCTGAAAGGGATTGGGACCCCCCGCCATGTACTATCTTTCTTGCTGACTCCTGGAACAAGACATAACCACTTGTCGCTAATGACACACTCCAGCTACTTCTAGCTGCTATGCACTATAAGGTGACACAAGGATAAGCCCTCTCTAAACCTGTGCTACTTATTTAGGTTTTGACTCTTCAAACTATAAGCCATATAAACCCTCTCTCTTGTAAAGTTTGTTTCCAAATGAATTTCACTGTAACAACACAAAGCCAACAAACACATAATTGGAAGGGTGTCTTGTAGCCTCTCTCCAATTCTTCATGCATTCTTGACCTTATGTGTTCATTTTAGTGGAAAACAAAACAAAGTAAAAATTAAACATATGGCTTAGCAATCTTTTCTCCTATATAACACATTCCTTGATTTCTGGAAAACCCAAAACCATTTAACAATATTCCATCCAAATTTGTAAAACTATCTCTAACAGTTTTAAGTCCTTCAAGAATATTTGTGACAAACAATATCAAGGTACTAATATTGTTGAGGTAACTCATCTCCCTACGTGGTCTGCCAGTTGACTCTACCTCTTAATGGTCATGTCTTTTCTACCACAGTACCACGGGGTCCTTGGTATTGCTTCTGACCATAGTGCAGCCAGATCAGAGTCTCTAACAGATTTCCTTGGGAACCTTGTAGGGATGCATTCTCATAGAGTGCAGCCACAATTCTGGGCAAAGCTCAAACCACAGAGAGAATTCATTTTAATCTGTAGCTCCCTTTGTGATAAGTACCCCGATCAATACTGGTAACCTGTTCTATGAGTGACACATCTTGAGCTTTAGTTGTTTGTCCCCAGTGGGTGCGTGATGCCATCTGGACAAGAGAACCCAAGTAAGAACTGCGCAGTTGATAACAGTCAAGTCACAGAAGTAGGAGAAAAATGTTTCCTTAATGTCTTTGGATATAAAATACTTGGATGATTATGGAGTAGAAATAATTCAAAGAGAAATTAGAGAGCCAGAGATTTAGCTCAGTGGTTCCAGCACCTGCCTCACAAGTGCAAGGCCCTGAGTTCAATCCCCGGTAACCACATACAATGCTGGGCGTGGAGACTCATGCCCACCAGCAGTCAGTGCCACATACCACAGTTCTGGGCATGGCGGCTCACGCCTGTCATCCCAGGACTCGAGAGGCAGAGACAGGAGGATTGCTGAGTTCAAAGCTTGCCTGGGCTATCTAGTGAGATCAGGGCCAGCTTGAACTACAAAGTGAGATCCTATCTCAAAAAATAAAAAATAACATAAAATAAAAAGATTGCCTATTATAACATGAAATACAGAAAATGTACTAAATAAACTTGTACATTGGACTAAGAATATTTCCACACAAAGATGTAATGTTAGGTCACAGATGTGTAAGTATCATATCCTTGGTATGAGAAACTGAAAATGTAAATAAGCACTAGAATATATGGTAGATTGTGAAATAGAAAATACTCAAAGGGAAATGGGGTGAACCGGTAACAAGGAGAAGAAAAACCACACTGGTAATAAAAAAAGGGAAACAAAGCTTAGGCTTATAGGGGGCAGGAGGCGTAGGGTGGGTAGGAGAATGGGAAAAATGAGAATTAAATTGTATCATATGCTGGTACAAATTCTCAATATCGTGTGTGCTCATGACATGTACATATAGTGTACCAATAAAGGCTCAAATTTTTAAAAAATGCAATGTCAGCTGACATTCTGCAGCAATGTATATTGTGGGTTAGAAATAGGTCTTTTAGAACTATTCTATTTTCTAGAAAACTAATAAAGAGAGGTCAGGAGTTCCTTAGTTTAAAAAAAGTCTCATTACATTTCCTTTTGGTACATGACCACAGACTCTCAAAATAAGAAATTTTTGAAGACTATCTCAACAGTCTGGCTATTAAAACTTTGTGTTAAGACTCAAAAGATTTAAAGACCGTCTCTTAGATTTACTCAAATCTATAAAAAATGCTTCCAAAACTTAATCCAAGCAAGAGAAAGCCCTGTCTTAAATGGATTTGTAATCACAGCTTCTATCTATTGAGAATCTCTGTGCTTTCATAGGAAAATCACATGAACTTTAAACATGTAATATTTAAGGAAATATTGCTAACCAGCAGTGAGATAAGATGGACAAAGACAATTCAAAATCGAACACATCCCTTTGGCCCCAACCTCTTTACAGGGAGGAATAAAGCTGATGATGTCTGTAAGTACAAATACAATACATTTATTAAAAGATATTGAGAAAGGAAACCTGAGAGTCCAGATGCTGACACCAAGAACCTACAAGCATGTAACAACCCAATGAAGTAAAGTCAAGAACAACTTCCAGGCAACAGTGTTCATACCTAATCAAGGAAATGGTCGTATGTGTCTGGCTAGATTTAAGAATTGTCATAGCGGGCCGAAGATTTAGCTCACTGGTTCCAGTGCCTGCCTGTCAAGCGCAAGGCCCTGAGTTCGATCCCAGAAACCACATACAATGCTGGGCATGGTGACTCACGCCCACCAGTCATCAACACCACATACCACAGTGCCAGGCATGGTGTCTCACGCCTGCAATCCCAGCACTCGGGAGGCAGAGACAGGAGGATTGCTGAGTTTGAGGCTTGCCTGGGCTACATAGTGAGCTCAGGGCCAGCCTGAACTACAAAGCGAGACCCTGTCTCAAAAAAAAAAAAAAAAAAAGAACTGTCATGGTGATGGTAATTGATATATGTTATCATTCTCTCTATTCTTAAACAAAAATAACTATTTACTTGTCTTATTCTTGTGATACCATTGCCTGTTAGTATGTTCTCTTCAGAAAATTAAATTCACATTAAAAAATAATATTCTGCCATCCTTATATCGGAAACATTTTTGTATTAGGCCAAGTAATAGCCTCCAAAGATGTTTCTGCAGTAATCCAGAGAATCTGTTAATATGCAAATGAACATCATATATGTCCATAATATAGGCATACAGAAATTAACCTGGTTATCTGGGTAGACCTAGGATACTGTAGTTGCAAACATTTTTGTAGGTGTAGGAGAGAAAATGCTATGTACCTGGGTTAGAAGATGGATATGAGATAAAGAATATAAAAATAGTCTTTAGAAGCTGGAAGAGGTAAAGAAATATTGTCCTTCTCAGTTTTTACTCCTGATTATAATCTGAACTCAACTGATGGACTTTTAATATGTCTACATATTTAATCTCCAGGTATTAAAATATAATAAAATTTTATTGTTTTAAGCCACTAAATTCACAGTAACTTTTTATACCTGCAATAAGAAATTAATGTCCCACTTTTAAGGAAACTATCACCTGGATATCATTAGCATGATGTACTAGATTTCAGTCTTGAAACTAATGTTATCGTGAACTGAATCTTTCGGCATCTTGGGAAGGGAGAGTAGATAATAGTATATTTGGAATGGATGTGGAGGACAGCTGAGGAAGAAACAGTAGTATCTGGTCATTAAAGTTTATGTATAATAAACCACATTGAAGGTGCCTTGACCTTTGTGTAATCTATTCCCCTGGAGTCTTTCCTGGTCAAGTGACACACTTTGATCAATGGGAGACAGTGGAAAGGAAGCTGCTGGAAATTCTGTCTGAGTGTCTTTAAATACTCCCTTGGGAATGAACCTCTCCAAAACAAATTACTATGGTAGGAGAAACCCAAGTTGCATGGAGAGGCCTCATGTAGGCATTCTGGTCAGCGGCCATATATGATACTATGCAAAAGCTCCCAGTGACTGCCAACCACATGACTTATTGTACACATGCAGACCAGTAAGATTTCCACGACTTTAGAACCAGCCACTATCCACAAGTGCATATATGAAAGACATTAAGGAAAAAACAGCCAAAAAATAAAAAAGGCCAACTAATCCACAAAATGCACAAAACTTTGAGATATAATAAATCATCACTTTTTAAATTACTAGTTTTCATTAAACAACCATAGACAAAAATGTTGAAATTGTGACTGAAATTGGTCATAATTTCATATTAATATTTAATAGTAATCATTTTACTAAATTATGGTTTAATAAATATAGCATTTAAGTAAATGTTCATCTTTCATCTTTCTTTTCCCTTTAGGAGGAGCAAGTAACTAAAAATTCAGTGGTTTCAGTTTTACCTAAAAATTACAGAAGAGATAGCAAGAAGAAAAAATATTCTTTCCTTGTCTCATCTGGTATTGACTACAGCATGGAAATATGCACAGAGCATAAAGATTTGGGCAAAGGAACAACTAACCTAGATAGATAATATACATTATTTTCTAGACAAAAGAATTCTTTATATAAGGCAGAAAATGTAAGTTAAAACTGGATAATGGAGAGGGGTGCAATTGTTGAGACAGAGACATCCATAAATTATGAACATTTAAAGATAGAATGAACAAGAAAAGAGATGTAAAAAAATGTAAAGATGTAGAACAAGTAGAAAATAAAAGTTAAAAGATGTAGGTGACAACATGAATGTCATTAGATGATGTAATAAGGTAATTATTTGTACATGTAGTACACTAAAGATCAGAATTAATAGAATACCTCAATATTATTAATATTATTTTGAAGCATAACGACTGAACTTTCAGTAAGACTTCTCCATAAAGGAGAGTCTCATCATAGTACAACAGGACTTTTCAGTATTTACACTGTTTTCTCTTTTCAATCTCTTGCTAAGAAAACCAGTCATAATCACCTTAAGATTTTGGTTAAATCTTGCTAAATAAGCTCATGGATCTATATAAACTCTGGATGAGAGATCCCAATATATTTTAGAAGCTGAAAAGGAAAATTATTAACTGGCTGTGATAGTTGCAGTATCAGTGTGAATAAGAAACATTTAGCGAGGTGGTTTAGCACAGTTCTGGGTTTGTCTGATGACGGGCTCACTGAGGAGAGAAAGGCCAGCCCACGTGGGTGGCACCATCCAATGGGCTTGTGCCCTGGGTGGAATAAAAAGGGAAGGAAAGAGGAAATCACACTTGTGCTTCTTCAGAGGAGCTCCGGTCTTTGCCGTCATCTTTGGGCATCGGTCTTCAGGCTTCCATGAGAGGTCATTTGGCTCCCTGATTTGGACTCACACAGGACTCTACCAGAAGCTCAAGGTCTTTCTCTTTAACTGGATCCTCTGACTCCAGCAGAGACAGACCTTTGCATTCTTCCACACCTGGTCTGCAGATGGCCTTTATGAGCCCGCTTTCAATATATATATATGCATGCATTGTTTCCTCTAGTGAACTCTAATACACTGGCCAAGCATTATAGTAAAGGGAAAAATCTAAACAAATGTAGTGGGTAGGAGTCAGGTGTTATGTTCGAGTGTTATGTGGGGAGGTGTCTCTGTGGTGCAGAAATGTACGAAACTGGAACCAAATTCTGATTTTATGTACAATACCAAAAGGTCTTACAGTGTTTACAGCTTTTGCAGTTCTAAATTTTTCTACCTTTTATGATCTTATGTAAGTCTTGGGAAATTAAAACAAAATAGATAGTTTTTACTTTGGACTTTATTTTTTTTTTTCCTATTTGCAGCTTAAAATAATGCCTTTATTTCCCTATTTGTATGCTTCATTTGGTTGCCTGGAATACTCATCCAGGGGTGAACTTTTCTCCCTACTTAGTGGCAACATAAGTGACTCACATGCTATGTCTTTGTGTAGCTTAAGTGTTGAAGCAATGAAGTGGTTTGCTGGCCTGTTTTGTCCCTACAATACTGTTATGTTTTTTGCCAAAGCAGAAACAAACACGATAAAGACATCAAGTAGGTTTAGTTTAGTTTACTTAGTTTAATAAACGATCACATCTGTGGAAAACAATCTTATGATAAAATCTTATAAATGACTTCTTTGCTGATTGTTTTTTTTCTAACATAAATGTCCTCTCGAATTTTTGAAACATTACAATAATAAGGCTAAGACTACACTTAACTATTCAAATACTGTTTTCTGCTTTCCCATCTAATCTACCCCCAGTCGCACAAATCACATATATTTTCTTAATTATTTTCTGTGTTCGTGGTTAAGTTCTCTTTTCATAGCTATTCTTGTGTTTGGGTGTTTAACTTTTTGCTATTTTAGATCAATCAGAAATTTTGCTTTATGCTATTATGTTTGAGAAATAGAAGATGGCAGTTTTAACCACTGCTATACAGATGTTTGAATTCTTTATGCTATATTAATTATTTCTTTAATTTTATTAATGGATTTATTTTCATGATTTTCTAGTGATTAAAGTTATACATCCAATCCATTTTTTGAATGCTTTGATTCATTGTTAAAACTGACTTCTGATCATTGCTCTTTTTCCTACGTAAAAATTGTTGAATATTACTTCTTTCAAAATAGAGGATATGTCTACTATTAACTTCTTATCTTGTCAGAAATATATGCTTGATAACTATTCTGATGCTTGAATCATGACTTCATTCAGCATGTCTAGTTATTCAGGGGTAGAATATTCTCAAGTGATTTCACTCTCCAGTGTTAATGTTCCCTACGATATAATTATTTTAGACAGATATAATGGACACTTGGAAATAAATTGTCATATAGTTTCTGAAATTTTTCTGAACACTTAATGACATGAGTACACAATGGTACTTTAATACTTAGTATTTAATATTTGTAGCATTTTTTTCAGAATGATATATAATTCATTAGCTAAAATATTTGGAGCCTTTCATATTAATTTTGATTAATTATGCTTAATTACCATTGTCAAATCTAACTCTGTTTACATTACATCGACTATTCTCTATCTGCCTGTATTTCCAAGAAATCTAAAACCTGGTTACAATTCAGAATTTCCAAAATAATTTTAGTGAGAGAATTTTAATGATACAAGTTCTAAATCCAATCTGAAACCAACTAAAGGAGAGCTAACATTTAACTCCTTAGTTTGTGCTAATACAGAGCCAGATTTAAATATCACTATCATACTTTTCAAAGTGATACATTTCAAGCTGGTAACTATAGTCTCTGATACAAAATACATTAACCACTCTTCAAACAAACTTACCATTTATATATCTAAAAATATCCTGCATATGATAATAGATATATTTTGAAGTTGAAATTGCCATTATGATTCCAATGATGTAGTAAGGAAAAGATATAAATGTGGTGACGATGTTTTTAATAGAGCAGAATATCTCAGTATTAGAGCATTTTGATAAAAATTTAACTATGGAGCAAATCTACAAGAGCAACAGAGTGTGGCATTATTAAACACTCAGAAGTAACACACTGAAGTCAGCACTTCAAGAAGGCTGTAACTTATTTTGACAAAGAACAATAACATGCAAAACTCATTGTAAAATTAAATTCTAACTGACAGTTACATAGTAAGGCTAAAAAATAATTCCAATAAGAGATAATCCAGAGTTAACGGGAGACATTGCTGAGAGACTTGTGGAAAAAGAGACAGCATTATTTGGCTACAAGTTTCATTTGGCTTTAAATAGGCAAAGATAAGAAGGAAATCCATCGTGAGCAAGGGGAAAGTAAGAGAGATGTGTATGCTGAAGCCGTCATGCTGTTTCTGACTGTGCACTCTGCGGTGTTCTAAGACAGACAGGGATACTGATATCAACATGGGGATAAGCTGAATGTGAAATCTAATTATATCTAATACTTATTAATGCAACTTAGTCATTGAGCTTTCATCACTCAAAAGATATGCAAGCAATAATCTCTGTTATATGGGATTGTAACTCATTTAGTACAATATATATAAACTAAAGTAATAATTCACTTAATGAATGATTTTGTATATTTTATTCATGTTATACAGACATAGTACTTGTTTGTAAAATAATGATAGAAGTTATAAATAACAGTGATAGTGTTAGAATGAGTGATGTACGATTAGTTATACTAAAAAGATAACTGTTTCAGAGTAGGGGGTCTGTTTGGGATTTCACAGGAAATCATACGAAATACTGGAGCCAGACAGTGGTGGTAGCAGAGTTCTATGGTATTTGTGATGTAGCATCATAAAAAATGAAAGGAAGAAAATGTGGCAAATAAGAAAAGAAGGAATCTGATGGGAGAAGATGAGAACTTTGATGAATACTTAGGAAGTGGAGGCAACAAACTAGAAGTCCATGGACGATTCTTGGATTTCCCCCAAAGCCATTTTTTAAAACACAATGGAAAAATGACAATACTAAAACTTACTATAAACGTCAGACTTCAGTAATGAAGGCAATGAAGGTAACTGTGAAAAAACTGCAGCATAGATCAATGGAACGGAGAGGCCAGACAAAAAATCGCACATAGAGTATTTAGTTACTAATTTAAGTTACCAATTATTTTCAAAAGTGGAAAACTCATTCTACTGATAAATGGATATCTACATGAAAAGACAGCCTAAATATAAAACCTCAAAGAATAAAATATGTAGAAGTAGACAAAGGAGAAAAAATGCTTAACTTTTAGGCTCAATACTGAAAAAAAAAACCCATAAAAGAAAAGATATATTGGACTACATCAAAATAAAGTTATACTGTATGAAAGATAAGCATATCAAAAGACAATTCACAGTGGAATTTAATCAGCAACAGAAAAAATACTGGTAGATGGAATAACAGGGATAAAGGTGCTCAATGTTTCCATTTATGTGAAAATTCTTGATAATACAAAAATTGGATAATGAAACCAAACTAGTTGTTACCAATGTTTGGTGACATGAAGGAGCAGTACGAAGAAATTTTTGAGGGGTATTTTGAGTATTATTTTATGATGGCACTGTTATAGAAATTATAAACAGATATATTCTTTGTCTAACTTCCAGGGGCTAAATACAAAAGGGAGATAATTTTACCTCAAATGTATACATGAGCAATGCTAACAAACACACATTTTGAATACTTTAAGAAAGGTAATCTCTTATTTTGCCAAATTATAGGAAATCTCAATGAGGCAGAAGTAAGAGAAACCTAAGATCAAGTTCACTAGCATTGACAGTATCTAGCTCTTAATACTTCACTGGCATATCATTGAAATAAATCTGTACTGACATTTGCAGAAATAAACATTCTATTTCCCCCCAGGGCCTTGCCAGAAGCTTCCCAACTTTTGAGGCAGACACATACAGAATTCTAGATCTGCTATGGAAATAATCTGCAAATAGCAGAATATCTGCAAGCAGGCCGGTGATTAGAAGCAAGACTAGGAGCACTATGGACTTTGGCACCTAGACAAGATGATTTGCCTCTGATCTTAATAGCCTGGGTTTATCGAGGACATCATGTTATAGGTCAGGTCTCTTTTTTAAAAACTGGCACGAGTAGGTGTATTATTATAATTCCTATATTCAATGGATAAAGTAGGTGAGGTTTGGAGCAATGCAATGAAGGTGTAAAAGTCACAAAGTGATGATCTTTTCCTGATTTCCACTATATCTCCTCGTTAAACACTGGGCTATACTAGCATTTCAAAGAAGTTTGGGAATTAAAGAATGATTCCTTAAAATACTCACTAAAAGATGTTGTTTTTGTTTTTGTTTTTTGAGACAGGGTCTCACCTTGTAGTTCAGGCTGGCCCTGAGCTCACTATGGTGCCCAGGCAAGCTGCCGCAAACTCAGCAATCCTCCTGTCTCTGCCTCCTGAGTGCTGGGATGACAGGTGTGAGCCACCACGCCTGGCATTGTGGTATGTGGTGTTGATTGTTGGTGGACGTGAGTCTCCACGTCCAGCATTATATGTGGTTACCGGGAATCAAACTCAGCACCTTGCACTTTGCTGGAGCCAGCCGGACAAAACAGCAGGGTCGTGAAGTCAAGGGGCGTGGATTAAGAAAAGAGAAGACAGGAAAATGGGCTCTAGAGGACCTCTCAGTCAATACTGAGCAGGCACCTGTTTATTGAGCAGGTTGTATTTATACTTTTTCAGAGGGCCAACATGGCCTCAAAACTGGTTACATTTTTTCTTCTAGGAGAAGAAAAACAGGAACAAAGCATTTGGGAAAGCAGTACACAAACAGGAGAAGGATGTCAACTAGCACACAATTAACTCTATTCAAATTTAGTCCGAACCTGCACAGGAACAGGAAGGAAAACAACATGTTGCCAGCTTGAGGAACAGAGGTCAGGGGTCCAAGTCAGAGGTCGTTTACTGTCTCAGTCAGGCATCCCAATGCAGCGATCCAGAGGTCGCAGATCATCTTGGGAGCTGGGCAGCACTGTTTGGCATAGTGCAGATCTTGCAACTGCTAGTTGGTGCAGCACCCAGTGCAGATCTCCAGGCCTGAAAAGTCTCCTCCAGCAGGGTCTGCTCCCCACAGCACTTGCGAGGCAGGCGCCAGAACCACTGAGTCAACCCTCCGGCCCAAGATGTGGTTTTTTTAAAAAAAAAAATAAAATGGAGTATTACTCTGCCATAAAGAGTGGTAAGTTTCATCCCTTTATATGCAAATGGATACATTTTGAGGACACAATAATAAGTAAAATAAATAGATCACACATAAATACTGTATCTTTTCTCTCATATGAGAACTTGTAATGTAAATGAGTTTTAGAATGTATAAAAGATTTTGTAAAATAGGAATTCAAAGGGAATGTGGTGGAGGAACATACTGAGGGGAAAGAATAAATATGATTTGGAAAGAAAAAGAAATAGCATGAATATAAGGGGTGGGGGGTCGTGGGTGGGTAGGGATAAGGGTAAAAATGAGAATTAACTTCTGTCATATACTGGTACAAATTCCCCAGTGTTGAATGTGATTGTGAACTGTGTATAAAATGTACCAATAAATAATTTAATTTAAAAATACTAGATTCTCAACTACTTTCCCTTTTTTCAATTATTTCCTTTTTTTTTTTGGTGCCCAGGAAAGCCACCGCGAACTCAGCAATCCTCTTGTCTCTGCCTCCCGAGTGCTGGCATTACAGGCGTGAGCCACCACGCCCAGCATTGTGGTATGCGGTGTTGATTGTTGGTGGGCATGAGTCTCCAGGCCCAGCATTATATGTGGTTACCGAGGATGGAACTCAGGACCTTGCGCTTACAAGGCAGGCGCCAGAACCACTGAGCTAACCCTCAGCCCTCAATTATTTCCATTCTAATAAGGAGGGCTATCCTGCCCTGTCCCACCTATTTGAGCCACACACCGCGACCCACCCGTGTTTCTTCCCTTCCCATCCTGCTCCCTCAGCCACGAAGAGTTGCTCACGTGACTTTCGGCTCCTCAGTGTGAGCTGTACTGGGTGTTTCCTCTTCATTCCATCTTTCCTCGCGCATCTGCCACACATCGCTCTCAGTCTCTCGACGAAGGGCACTTAAGCCTGCAGCTGGCCTATCAGTGCCACTGCTGTCTCTACAACCCACCGACTAAACGAACAGTACTTGCGTCAATCACACCCCAGTCTGCGGGAAACGCTCTGGCGCCCGCCCCCTGCATTTGCTCTGTAATGGAGAGTCCCGGGTCTGTGCGGTCCGCCGGGAGGTCGTCGTGTGCCCCTTCCCACTCTTCAGCACGCTCTGCCTGCGTACTGCTCCCCAGACACCCGGCCGGGCTGCCTTCTTCCTGAAGCTGAACGCGTCTTGGCTCAGAACTTCTACCTCTTGTTGTGCTTATTTTGCTGACTCCTCATGTTTCACTTCCGCTTCACGGTCAAAGGGGCCTTTTGGCGACCTCAGTGGCAACTAATGCAGCGCTCCTGTCGGTCCCCACTGCAGCTGCTACCTGCTCCCTTTGTGAAAACCAACAAGGCGTCTTGGTTTCCACCCTCTGTGCGTCCAGGCCCGTGCCGGAACGGAAGTCCCAGAACGGAAGTCCCAGAACGGAAGTCCTACCATGCGGAAGCAGGCTCGTGCGGGGATCTCACAGGGGCCGGTTACTTAAGGACCAAAACAGGGTTGCAGGTACTGACCCCTCTTGACCCTCTCAGTGCTTTTTCCACGTGATTTCAGGATTATTTTCCCCCAGAATGAACGCTCTGAGCACCTGTACTAGGGATAACCTCAAGAAGGTGTCTAAATTTTCCTCTTATTTTATGGAGCCTGGGAACACACACTTGGCTCTGGTGAGTCCGGGTTCTTCTTCGCAGGTGAGCGGCTTCCCTCCAACTAGCTTCGGGGCGCCCGCGGGCCAGACAGGCGGGGGATAGTCTCTAAAGACACAATAAAGCTCTCAGGCTACTGTTCTTGGAAGGACCTGATTTCAACTTGCACATTACTGAATTACAACTTTAAAAGTATAATTGAAATATAAAATCGCAATTACTATTGTAATTGTGAATTCCTTTCCCTTTTAATGAAATATTACCATTCGAGACAGGAGAGGGATGGCTACAGTGCAAGGAAGTGACATACATAAATGTCTCAATTTACAGGAATATAGATGTTTCAACATGACTTTCTGCTCTAGAACGATGTTAATGTTTTACTGTTTTATATTTAATTTAAATGGTCATTGAAGTTTTAAGTGCTACAATTAGGAACTTTATGCCTTGAGTGGTTGTTGTAGTAGACATAGAAATAAATTTTTTAAGATATTTCAGAAACCTCTCCAGCTTTCCCTCTAATATTGTTACTAATATACTATGTGGAGTAGTTTTACTACTCAGTGGGGAGTATAAGGAAATTAAAAACAATATGCATGTTGTGTGTGGTAAGTGAACTGCCATAAACCATGCTACAACTTCTGGCCACCATAGTAAATCGGATGCTAATAGGTTTTTCCTATTTATTACCATTGCACAATTGGCTCTAAATGATCTTTTCAATTTGAAGACTTGAAGATCATTTTAGTCCCCTTTTTTCATCATAGAATAATATCACTGAGAAATATGTACTTTAACAATATAAATATTAAACACTGCCAGAACCATGAGTTCTTTTTATGGTATTGTCTGTAAATCCTATCAAATACAATTATATCAATCCTTTTGAAATTATATATACTTGTGCCTCAGAGCTAGTTGATGAGACTGTAGAGAATAATTGTTCATCTTGACATACCTCAAAAGATTTATTTGTTTTGATCTGTTTTTTGCAAATGAGTACTTCCATTAAGGTACACATGGACAATAGCAAATGTCAACAACATAGATCTTAGTCCTACCTCCAGATGGCTAGCCAACATAACTCTGTTGATGATAAAGGGATATGATTACTGCAGACTTGTCAAAGAATTATTTATTTATGAAAGAACAATTCAAAATTACTACTTTGTATCTATTGGTCTGTGACTATATAGATAGGTGGCTCTAATTAAATATTTTAAAGTAACACTGAGCTTTACCTTACAAACCATTTAAGATTACATATGCATTTGTTGTTAGATTGATAAAATATTTAATAAAATTAATTCTCATGTTCCTAACAAGATAATGCTTTAATTAAATTTCCATTGATGGGAATTCATAAGGAAATATTTATATGAATTTTATGCACATTTTAATTTCTTCCCTTAGCATAATTATAGATACTCATTTACAAAAATGAAAAATTCCAAAATTGCACAGTCTGACTGATCCTTCCATTTCTAACACTGTTGATGTTCATTATCATCTCCAAATTTATTCTTGAAATCTTCCTGTTCTTTGGCCTCTGAGTTTGTCTTCCCAATGCACCATCTTCTCCTAGATTTACTTGTCATGTCTGTAGCATCTTATCATTGCAACTTTTCTGTTCTGTTTTTAAGATTCACTTTTCCCATTTCTTTTTAAGTTAGCCTTGTGCTGGCTCACCCCACGATCATCTTTCCTCCTGGTGACTTGGTTCTGCTGGAGAAAATTGCATGGCCCTCAGGCATGGTGACATTAAACATTGAGAATGTCTGGTTTCGGCTACAACCAAAGGTATGCTCACTCATTTATTGTTTAACACACAATCTGTTGTCTTGGTCAATATATTCCTAATAAGCTGCAGTCTTGAATTCACCGCTTATGTGAATTATGTGAATGTGGAAACAATTAATTTGTTTCCCCCAGATATAGATATTTCTCAGAAGCACATGTATCATTTCAGAAATTAGCAAGTTCTTAAAAGAATACTTAAGTGGAATAAAAAGATAGTGGTTGAATAAAGCTGCAAAGATCTCTGACGATGTAATGATGTTCAGAGCTATGAGGGAGGAGTGAGGGGCAGCTGAGTGGAGATACTGGGGAGAAGTTTCCCAGTCAGAGAGAACAGTCAGTTCCTCTACTTGTCCTATGTAACTGCTTTCAAAGGTCACTAGGAAGAAGAAATATTGGAAGTAGAATCTTTTGAGTCCTTTTTCCGGAATTTTAATGTAACTACATCCTTTAAAAAGTGTTTTCTCTTTCATTAAAATTATTTTTAAAAAACTGGGAAGCCATTAGAGTAGCCTGAAATTAGGTTTGTATGTCAGCGAATTAAAGCACAGTGAAGAAACTAGCGTCAGCCAATCAGAAAGGGCCAACTTATCTCTCCCACAAGACTTTATCAGTTGGAAAGCAACATCTAAGCTTCAGGGTTTTCCTCTCACCAATCCAGTCTACTCACTCTGTTTTCCTTTGTGTTCAGCCTGCAAAGCCTCCCTGCCTACCCTTCTGTGCTGGAGATCCCTGAACATCTACCCGGTTCATATATAATGTTCAACCAAAATAACGGACCTCAAATCTGCTTCTCCAAAGATTAAAAAAAAAGACATTTAAAAACAGTCACATCTGTTTCTCGGGTCACTTACTCTGACCATAAACTCTGATATCTAATTGTTAATTAGGTATTTTCATTTGGAACTATATCTAAGAAAGATCCCAAAATCATTCTGGATAAAACTATCACTAATTTCCCATCCTAATCTTAGAGCTGTTCAAGACTTGAAACCTTCTGTATCCCACTAAATTAAATTAACATTTTTACTTTGGATAAAATTCTTAGATTCGTCTTTGATTCCTTTCTTTGTTCACATTTCACACTCAGAATATTAGCAAAGAAGTTTTGCTTTATCTACAGAAATTAGGGAAAGTGTAGCATAAAAGTTTTCCTTCCCAAGGAACTCCAGCAAAAACATCCTAAAGATCTAAAATAGAAGAAGAGCCTAAATTGGTCTCTAGACCTGTCCTTTCCACCTATAAATTGTCAATATTAGTAAGAATCATATCTCATCTTCAGACATCTAAATGACTTGCATCCTGACACAGCTCCCAAGATAGGTAACGTGACATACATCTTGAATTATTCCTCTTGAATGCACTCCCAAGATCCTGTGAATACCACCCAGATCCAGCTCACAATGTGCCTCTTTCTCTTGAGGCCTCACACTATTTCTTTGAGTTTGTACCTTTTAATTTCTCCCTAATAAAATCTTTCCCATGTTTCTTACTATTTCTGTAAATTCTTTCACTGCAACATAAGGCAGTGAACCTCCAAAGACTGTACGTTTAGAGCAGATTAAATTCCTCTTCTCAGCTTTGGGAACCTTTTAGACCAGTCTGGTGACACTTTGAAAACTTCAAATTCTTTTTAGCTTAATTTAGTTTGCTTTACTTAATGTAGTTGGAATATTCCTTCCTTGGAGTTTATGTGGATGGATTTTTATCATATACCTTTTAAATTAAACAAAGTCCTTTCTATGCCAAGAACATAATTAGTAGGGTCATTTAGGGCATTGTTTAAGAACATAGGCTTTGTCCAGGTTCCCTAAATTCACATCCTTATTATTTTACTTACTCATGTAAAGACAAATACCAATTAAAACTAAGAGGCTTAATTCTCTTTGTTGAATATGAAGGAAGGCACTGCTTCATTTTCTTAAGAACTTATTCCTGAGAACTTGTAATTGTTGTTTTCTGTCTCTTTACAACATATGCAAATGTTTTACAAAGCTAAACCTTTTGTCAGTTTAACAACACATGATGGTCTTCCTCAAGGACCTAGCTGTCATCTCTTTGAGAAGTGTCATAGAGAAAGATAACACCGTATCTCCCACTTTTGGTGCCCAATGTTGGTGGGGGCCTCAGTCCAAGTTGCAAAACTACTTGTCAAAAAATACAAGCTAATTTTGTTGTTTGTTGAAGCCAATTAGCAAGCAAAATTGACCACCATAATTGTCAGGCAAATCTCAGACACCTGTGGGCCCTTCCAAGTCCTATTACCTGAGGACAAGACTTATGTTGAGTGCAGTTGTCTAACACACAGTGTCTGCTCATTTGCACATGAGTATCAGACTTGTCTGCATTCTCAGCATATTTGCTGTGGTGGGCATGACGTCTGGCCATATACTTTAAACAACAAAGTTTCTTTCCCATCTCCCTCTGTATATAGATTCCTTGAGTTGGCAAGAGATTCGTCTTGATATTTTCAGTACTTGGAATCCATCCATTTTTCTGAATGTTCCATTTAGTAGAGTGCAGGTTCTCAAAATCATTATCTATGATCTGGAGTTCTGCAGAATCTGTTGTGATTTCACCCTTTCTGTTTCTAATTACATGGATTTGGGTCTTCTCTTTCCTTTTTAATTTTTGAGACAGGGTCTCATTTTGTAGTTCAGGCTGGCCCTGAGCTTACTTCGTAGCTCAGGCAAGCCTCACACTCAGCAGTTCTCCTCCCTCTGCCTCCAGAGTGCTGGGATTGTAGGCATGAGCCACCATGCCCAGCCTCTTCCCTTATTTTGATAAAATTGGCTAAGGGGTTGTCTATTTTGTTTAATCTTTCAAAAAACCATTCTTTGAGGCGTTGATTCTTTACTTTTTATCTCAATTGCATTAGTTTCTGCCCTTTATTATTTCCTTCATTTGTACTAGCTGTTTAGGTTGTTCTTGTTTTTCTAGGACCTTGAAATGTATTATTAGGTTATGTATCTCAGCATGTCCTGTTTTTCTCATATGGGAATTCACCACCATAAACCTGTCTCTTAGGACTGCTTCCACTGTGTTCCACAGGTTCTATTATGTTGTACTGGCATTATCCTTTGGTTGGACAAATGATCCAATTTCTCCTTTAATTTCCTCTTTGACCCAGTGATTATTCAAGAGGGTATCACTTAATGTCCATGTGTTTGTATGGTTTCTGTGGTGTCTTTTTTCATTGATTTCTAGTTTCATAGAACTATGATCTGATTATATGCATGGGATTTTGATTATTTTGAGTTTATGTAAGTATGCTTTATGGGCTAGCACATGATCTATTTTGGTGAGCAAAATATACTGTAGTTGAGGGGAATGTTGCAGGTATTTACTAAGTTCATTTGTTCAAAGGTCTTATTAAACTCTGTTATCATTTTTTGATATTTTGTCCATTTGATCCTTTATTTGCTATCAAAGCTGAATTAAGAAATACAAATCCTGAATAGTACAATATCAATCTATAAGACTGAAGTAATTTTTGAATACCTACCAACTAAGAAAAACTTAAGTCTTGACACATTCATGGCCAAATTGTATAAGAACTTTAGGAAGATCTAGTGCCAATATTCCTCAAACTCTTTCATGAAATTGAAAAAAAGCCAAACTCCCAAAGTCATTCTTGAAATCAGACATTATGCTGATATCAAAACTAAAAAAAAACCAAACCAAATAAAAGAACTGCAAGTTAATCATCTTAATGCACATAAATGCAAAAATTTAGAATGGGACAAATTATCAAAAAGGTTTAAATACCATGACCAAGTAGGATTCATTCCAGAAATTCAGGGATGGTTCAACATATGCACATCAATAAATGTAATACACCATATCAACAGGAGCAAGGATAAAAATCACATGATTATCTCAACAGAGGTAGGAAAAGCATTTGACTAAATCCAACCTCCTTTCTAATAAATACCCTAAATAAAATAGAAATAGAAATATAGACCCTTCTTCTCAATCTGGGAAAAGCTATCTATGAAAAGCCAAAAGCCAATATTCTACTAAATGCAGAGAAACTAAAAGCTTTTCTTCTAAAATCATGAAGAAGAAAAGGTTGCTCACTATCACCACCTCTTTCAATATAGTTCTCAAAACATTAAGCAGACCAATTAGACAAGAGAAAAAAATTAAAATGAATGTGGATAGGAAAGGAAGAAGTTAAATTATTATTTGCTGATCACATATGCTCTACATAGAAGACTCCAAAAATTATAGCAAAAGACTCCTATTATTAATAACCAAATTCCATAGTGTAGCAGGATACAAAGCCAACCCTCAAAAACTCAACAGCATTCCTGTGTCAATAACAAACTTACTCAGAGAGAAATTAAAGACTGAACAAAAAGTGGACATCGTAAATGAATATACACTTCTTAGATGAAGAAGTATAAATGGTCAATAGAGAATGAAAAAATATTCAGAAGTAATGGCCATTTGAAAAATGGAAATTAAAACAGCACTGAGATTCCATCTCACTCCAGAAAGAATGGCTGTCATTAGGAAATCAACCAATCACAGATGCTGAGGAGGCTGGCAGGGTGGGGGGTGACTTCTCCATTGTTGATGGCAGGGTAACTGATAAAATCACAATGGAAATCAGTATGCTGGGTCTTCAAAAATCTACACCTAGAAGTTCCAGTTGAGCCAGCTATTACCCTTCTAGGTATCTTTCTGATAGAGTTAAGTGATAGTACCACAGTGATGTATGCATATCCATGTTTATAACAGCAAAGTTCATAATAGTTAAATCTTGGAAACAGCCTATATGCCCATCAACAGAATAATGAGTAAAAAAAATGTGGTACTTATGTACAATGGTATTACTGTAACTTAAAAAGGGATAAACTTAAGGCATTTTTAGGTAAGTAGATGTACCTTAAAACCATAATCTTAAGTGAAATAAATCAGAAAAGCAAGCTTAAATATCACATTGTTTGCCTTGCATCAGAAACACAAATTATAAATAAAAGCAAAATAGAAAATGAAGATTAGGGTTTTTTCCAATGAGAAGAGAAAGAAGACACTGGGGCTGGAGGCAGTGATGAAGGGAAAGAAAAAGAATTTAAGAAAAAAAGATGAAGACTAAAAATGGAAACAGCTTTTGCATACAGGAAGGAGAAGAAGCATTGGAGAGAGGGGAGAGGGACAAAAAATTGAGATATGGGGCCAGAGGGTTAGCTCAGTGGTTCCGGCGCCTGCTCGCAAGCGCAAGGTCCTGAGTTCGATCCCCGGTTACCACATATAATGCTGGGCGTGGAGACACGCCCACCCACAATCAACACCGCATACCACAATGCCGGACGTGGTGGCTCACGCCTGTAATCCCAGCACTCGGGAGGCAGAGACAGGAGGATTGCTGAGT
>PVIC010031483.1:0-21297 GCA_004025085.1 Thryonomys swinderianus | reverse complement strand
CCTTTGCTCGAGCAAAAACAAAAAAGCTCCCTTTCACAGGCCTCTCCCAGTATATATATACATAGTCATCAGCCAATGCCTGAAGGACACGTAGCATTCTGGGATAGGCGGCTATACAGCGGAAGCGAACTGGCTGATCAGGCAATGCCTAAATATAGACTTGTTTTTCAGCGGATATAGACTTGTTTTTCAGCGGATATAGACTTGTTTTTCAGTGGTTCAGACCACTTGACCTACTTCCTCAGCGCTGTATTTTGGGTGCGGTTGCCCTTTGGCTCTCCACAGTGTTTCACAGTGGCAATCGCGCTGTCCAGGTCGTCACTGTCCTTGGCGCTTACTCCTCGAATCACCAGCCCTCCAGGGAAGTCCTGGTTGCTGCAAGCTCTCCCTCTCAATTGCTCTGCACTGTTTTTTGCACTCTCCCTGCAAGACCGGATGCACATGGGTAGGCTTCAAATGGCTTCGCAGTTCGTCTGCGGCAAGTAGGAACACTGCTCCAGTTTAGAGGCCCTTGGTGAGGTCAGCTTGGTGAGCGATAGTTATGTAGGCAGTGTTAGGTGATTACCTGCTCTGGTTCGTATAAATACATTTTCTTAGCCTGCAGGATGGGTGAAAATATTTCTAAGCTCTGTATGTGATAAATATCTATTAGTAAGCTAAATATAAATAGCTCACAATTCAATAACAACAATAAAACTTGAAGTCAGTTGTACTTTTTTCCTTTCTTGAGTTTATTGGTACACTCTAGGTATACAGTATGATCACATTCAACATTGAGAATTTGTACCTGTACATATTATGTCTTGATTGTCATTTTTCCCTTTCTCCTGTCCTCCCTACAACCCCCACCCCTTATGTACATAAGCTGTTTCCATTTTTTGTTTTTATCATCAAGTTTTTTCTTTCCCTTCTTTACTCTCCTGCAGCACCCTTCTCTTTTCCCTTTGAACATTTTCTTCCTATTTCACCATACCTATCTCAATTTTAACATGGGCTAAGGCCCTTGATATGTATGTTTCTCCAAATAAGTTATATCAGTGTCTAATAAGTACATGAAAAGATGCTCAACATTATTAACAATTAGGAAAATGTAAATTATAACTGCAATGAGATAGCATTTCATACCTACAAAGATGGCTTTAATTTTGTAAAACACAAAATAAAAGGTGATAAGTATGTGGAGAAGTTGGAATCCTTAAAACTTGCTGCTAGAAGCCTAAAATGGTTCAGCTACTGTAGACAACATTTTGGTAGTTCTACAAAATGTTACATACACATTTAATGTAATTCTACATAGACACATACCCATGAGAATTGAAAACAGACACTCAAGCCTTTGTACATGAATATTCATAACAGTATTAGTGATTATAACTAAAAGAGGGAAATGACCCAAATTCCATGAGTGGATGAGTGGACAAACAACTGTGGTACATCCATGTGAGGAATCATCAAAACCTGTGGTGAATATTGAAGGGTTTTTAAGTTTTATTACAGTAAAAAACATGTAGTCATTAATTCCCCTCAGAATAGCCCCCCTGACCTCAACACACTTAGTCCTTTAGGCTTGCCAATTACGTAAGCTATTCTAGAAGTCCTCTCTCATCAGTATCTTCTTTTTTGTTTTCTTGAGACAGGCTCTCGCGTTGTAGTTCAGGCGAGCCTTGAACTAACTCACCAGTCCTCCTGCCTCTGGTTCCCGAGTGCTGGGATGACAGATGTGAGCCACCACTCCTGGCTCTCATCATTATTTTTATGAGTTATGCTCACAGATACAATGAATGCTACTGTTGACACACTGAAAAGCAAACTCACGTGTATCCTCATCTGCCATGAGCTCGATGCAAATCCTGAATCTTGCAAGTCCAAATGAACAGAAAATGTAAACATTTTGAATATATTTAGGACATCATAAGGTAACTGCTGCCGCACAACTAATGAAGGCACTCAAGAAAGAGGACTTCTAGAATGATTTCAGAAACTGGCAAAAAGAGGATAAATGTGTTCAAAGATGGGGGACTCTTTTGAAGGAGATTAATCACAATTTACCTTTTAGTATAATGACTTAATTTACACTTGATCTTAGCCAAAAGGCCGAGAAGCGATATAATGACTTAATTTAAATGTTCACTGTATTTTCAAACATATAGAAAGAAGAAAGACACACAGGGTGGCATCTTTCATGTTTTGAAATGTGCAGAGTAGGTAAATTCAGAGAAAACAAATGCACAGTGGTGTTAGTTGCTGGGTAGGATTAGGGTAGAATTGGCAGTAACTGCTGAGCATGTACACCACTTTCTTTTGAGGTAATGGAAATGTTTTAGAACTAGCTAGAGGTAACAGTTATACAACATTGTAAACATATTATTTATTATTGAATTGTTCACATAAATATGGTGAAATTTATGTTATATAATTTTACCACAGTGAAAATGTAGGAGGATGTTAGAAATAGAAAGGCACCTACCTGTCCTGGATTTAGCACATATTTGTCTAATTACAAGGTAGTACCTTTGTCACTTAACCTAGCATCCAGTAAGGGCTCATTAGTCCTGAGGAAGGGTCGAGAGTGTGGCTGTGGGGTAGCGCCTGTGCAGTGTGCTCCAGGCCCTGGGCTCAACCTCAGCACCAAAAATAACATCATCATAATACTTGTGAATTAACAGATGTTGAATAAATTAATAAATGGTTTATTCTAAAATACTAAGTAGTATACTGAGTTAGGAACTTAATGCATATTCTGAGGCAAAGTAGATCCTGAGACAAAGATTGACTTGAAAGAGGAGTAAAATATTCAGAGGTACAGAAAAAGTGAGACAAAAGAGGAAGTTTTAGTCAAAGAGACACTATCAAGACAATTACCCCTGGCCTAGTCGAATTTAATACCAGTGAGGAAATCATGAGTACAGTGTAAGTGCACACTTTTAAAGGGGTGAGGGTGTTGGGATACTTATACACCAAATTCTGTTGGTCATTGATTGAAATCTACTACTAAGGGAAGTTCTTTGCCCAGCACATGTGCAGTGCCACCTTGGCAAGGTAAATGTGTTTGTGTCCAGAGAAAGCCATTATAGAAGTAGAAATATAGATTCTCACAGTTGAAAGTCAGACCATTGTACACTGAAGGTGGTTAAGGGTATACTTCTTATTTATAGACACAGGCATAAGGAAGAAATGATGGCTGATAGACAAGAATTTCAATCTGATGGGTTTGAGATCCGTTAAGAGAAATGGGGGAAGGGTTGCTTCTACATGACTGTGGCACAATTCTCTTCTAATAAATATTTATATTATTTAACAGCACAGGGTTAGGCAATGATATGAATCATTTATATGTGGAAGTCTTTTAAAAGAAAACTTTTTTTTAGCAATCCCAAGAAAAAGTCTTGGCAGCCTAGACATTTCTAGAACTGTAGTTGAAGGAGTATTTCTCTATGACAGTGGTTCTCAGCCTGAGATGATTTCATTCATAAATGACATTGAACAATGTCTCAAGACATTTTTGGTTTTCACATTGTGGGTAGAAGCAGTACCGTCAAGTGGCTAGAGGCCAAGGATACTCCTCAGTGTTTCATAAAGCACAGGACAGCTGTCCCCCACTCCTCAACAAAGAATTATTCAATCACTGTGTCAGTAGTGCTAAGGGTGAGAAATTCCATGCTAACATAGCACAGTGATGTGAATTCTCAGTGATGATGAAGATATTTTAAATCTGTACCAATATTTTAAATCTGTACTGAGGCATGTGGTTATTGAGCAGCTGAAATATGGTTAGTGTGACTGTGGGTCATACTACATAAAGTCTTGGAAGGCAGAGCTCATGGTCTAGTGGGGAAGACAGATTCTTAAAAATAGCTTACTATAATGGAATGTGATAGTGTTGTAATAGAGAATGAATAACATGCTAATTTGTGACATTAGGACTCAGACATTTAATAATTCTCTAAGGCGAATTTCCACTCAGCTCAGAACATTGTAATGTGCAAAAACTGTATTCTGTGCAAAAGGGGAAAAAATCTTTAAATCTTTTGTCATATTACTTATTGCTTCATCTTATTTTACACTTTTGTCAGAATACATAATAAAAAACTGGAATCTGATGTGGAATTCTGCTTTACTTAACAGTCCTATTGAATTTCTCAAAATAGTTTACCAAAGAATTCTATTAAAGTATTGATTTTTTCATAAAGGATAATAGAAATGGCATGACAGCCTCTTTAACATTTTAATCGAGCTTAAAATTAGTCTTGCATTTGAAACAAACTAGCCTAGAGAAATTGTTGGAGAACTTAAGAAAAAAACTCACCATAAAAAAATTGATGGGCCACCTAGACTGTAAGAATATTAAAATCTGAAGCTAAAATATGGTTAGCCATTGTCACAACTTTCTTTGAAGCTTAAGTAACTCGATAGTCCCAGTAGGACACCCAGCAATTCAAAGTGACACGTATTCTGTCACCTCATTTCCCTTCCCAATGTGCTGGTACAATTTGTATCTGCAGAAATACATGGAAAAACCTATTCATCTTGAGTGCCAGAACCCACCAAAAGGACTCTGTATCACCTTTAAACAAATACACTAATGATAGCATAAGATAAACAATCCTGTTACATTATACTGGCCTAAGAAAGAAGAAACAGTTTATAAATTTAAAAAGAAAGAACAGTGGGATTGACTATACTATCCAGCAAATAGTCAGATAAAAGTGTGTTTTCTCTGTTCCCTGAAAATCATGTTTGAGGGACGCATCTTTATTGCAGGAGGATTTCAAATCATATTCATAGATACTCTTTTCCTTGTATGGGATCTCAGGAGGTCCCCCAAATAGGAGATGGAAACCTCGACTCAGGCTGGAAGAAGGATCCTGATGTCTCAGCTCAGAAAAGCCTAGACATGCAGGTTAAAGGCATAGACTGATTTATTGGGCAGAGTTCAAAAGTAAGCAGATGAGGAAAGGACTTTAGCCCCAGGAGCTCAAGGGGGCACATCTTTGATGGAGATCATTTTGGGCTGTCAGCGTAGAAAAGGGACCAACTCGTATGGAGTTACCAAGCTAGGCTGAGGTCTGATCTCAGTTTGGGTTTTGCAAGGTGGCTCTGGAGAAGTCCTTGTAACTGAAGGCATTAGTCTAGTCCCATGAATTGGTTATTCTTGCTTAGGGTGATCTCAGGTGTGTGGAGGCCCTGCTGGATTATAGGCTACCCTTAGGTTTAGAGTGATCACTGGAAATATCTGGACAGCCATTGGTACTGGAATGTCCCTGTGAATTTCTGGATATTCTTAGTCTTGAAAGGGGGTGAGATGAATTATGTACAGTTAGGACTAATTAGCCTTATTTTGGAGTTTATTATGTTGACACTCACTACATGAATGCCTATGTAGAAAGCTCAGCAAGGATCTGACCTATATAGACAAGATACAAAATGAAGGCCAAGGTTTATTTTGCCTTCAGTTACCCATTGATTATCTGTAGACCCAAATGAAGACTCATTGCTTTTATTTTTTGCTGGTGGTAGTGATGAGTTGTTGTTGTTGTTTTTTAGCAAAAGCAGCTTTCAAATCCTTGACTAACTCTGAAGAAAACACACATCATGCTTTTAATGAGTAACTGGTTAAGGGCTCTGGAGTGCACCTGTCCTTTGTCACTATGGTGATCTCTGACCATCTCACTTCTTCTCCTTCTTTAATCTTCTCTCCTTCCTTGGGTAGGGGCCAAACTTGGTGACCTGAAATATGGAAACACAAATAATGACTTTACAGCAGAGAAGGTAATCAGTTGGACACGGCCCCAACTAAGTATTTGAGTAGAGTATCACCTGTGCTTACCCTCTAGCTATGCCTGCTTTCCTATTCTTCCATAACCCCAGTCTAATCAGGAGAATGTTTCAGTCCAGTCTTAAGAAAGATTATACAAAATACCTAATTAGTCTTTTTCAAAATTGTCAGGATAGGCAGTGCATGGGGTGATGCACACTTGTAAATTGCAGTACTTAGGGAGCCGAAGCAAGAGGATCACTGCAAGTGTGAGGCCAGCTTGGACTATGCAGTGAGTTCAAGGCTAACCTGAGCTCTGCAGTAAGAACCTGTCTAACCCCCCTAAAAGCATCTAAGTCAAAAACCATGAGAAAAAAAAAAAACCAAGAGACCTCCACAGACAGAAAGAGCAAAAAGGTATGATGACCAAATACAATGTGATGTTCCCGGAAACAGGAAATGATACTAGTGGAAAAACAAAGGAACTCTAAAACAAATTGACCTTTTATCGATAGTATTGTGTCGATGTAGACTTACATATTTAGATAAAGGTACTGTGGGTATAAAGGATGTTGTCACTCTGGGAAGTTATGTTGTGGGCTCCAAGGAAAGTACCCAACTATAAATATGGATTTCTCTGTGTATTTGCTTAGTTCTGTTGGTTTCTGCTTTGTGTATTTCAAAGCTATATTGTTAGGTGCATATATATGCCTGATTATTGTGTCTTCCTGTTAAATTGACACTTTTATTTTTATGTAATGTCCTTGTTTGTAATTTTCTTTGCTCTAAATACTACTTTGCCTCACTGCTGTTGCTTTCTTTCGGTGAAATTTTTACATGCTATAATGTTTGAGATCATCTTATTTTTTGGGGGGGTGTCAGGGTCTCACTTTGTAGTTAAGGCTGGCCCTAAGCTCACTGTTTAACCCAGGCAAGTCTCCAACTCGGCAATCCTCCTGCCTCTGCCTCCTGAGTGCTGGCATTACAGACGTGAGCCACCAGGCCCGGCTGAGGTCATCTTATTTTTAGCCTACCTTTCTTAAATTTGGAATTAATTTCCTTTAGATGGCATATTGTTGGATCAGTCCTCCACCTACAGTCAAGTCTTTATCTTGTAGTTGATATATTTAGATCATTTATATTTATGAGAATAGTAGCTAGATAAGGGTATAAATCTCTCATTATATTATGTGGGTTCTGTTTCTCTCCTCCCTCTCTTATTCCTCAGTCCTCTTCAGATTGATCTAATGTTAGTGTAATTCCAATCACAACCTTAACAAGATTTTTTTTTTTTGAGACAGGGTCTCGCTTTGTAGTTCAGGCTGGCCCTGAGCTCACTATGTAGCCCAGGCAAGCCTCAAATTCAGCAATCCTCCTGCCTCTGCCTCCCAAGTACTGGGATTACAGGCATGAGCCACCGTGCCCGGCACTGTGGTATGTGGTATTTATGGCTGGTGGGCGTGAGTCTCCACACCCAGCATTGTATGCGGTCACTGGGGATCAAACTCAGGACCTTGTGCTTACAAGGCAGGCACCGGAACTGCTGAGCTAACCCTCCAGCCCAATAAGATTTTTTTATAGACAAGCCTATCCTTAAATTCATATGAAAGGTCACAGGCCATAGAATAGCGAATACAGTCTTGTGAAATCGGAATAGAGTGAAAAGAGGCATTGTACACAGTAAGAAGGCTTACAGTAAATGTCACCAGAGAAACCAAGATGTGTGGTGTTACTGGGGGACAGACACATAGATCTGTGGAACAGAATAGAGAACTTAGAAAGTGACTTCTGCAGAGGCGCTGAACTGTTACACTTGGGTGCCAGGCACTGAACAGGGACAGGGCCTGCCCCCTGCTGACCTTGTGCTCTGCCATGTAGCTCTAACCCCAGATCTCCAAACTGGCAACTCACAAAGTAAGTGGTATTATGTGTTTAACTTTCCTGCCTTCACATCAGTTTCTACTATGTTAAAAGGGAACTCACTTTGGTGTGTTGGTTTTCTACTGTGGAATCTGGCTGGGCTTCGTTCTGGAAGTGTTTTTCTTTCTTTTTGAATATATTTTGTTGAATCTTTGGAATTTTCTGGTATTTACAAATAGGGGGATATATATTTATTTAACTTTCCAATCTGTGTGGTATTATTTTTCCTTGCCTTAGTCTAGTGTTCTGGAATTATCAAAATGATGTTGAATAAGAGCAATGAGAACACACGTTGGAACTAACAGACATTTAGCGTGTGGAAGGGTCTGGGTTCAGCCCCACCCCCAGTCTCACTTCTCCAAGCTCCACCTCCACAAAAAGGAGCAAAAACCACTGGGTGAAAGCAAGGTAACCTTTTCCCCCAATGGTGCTGGAACAAATGGACACTCCTAGGCCACAAACATGTTTTAACCTAAATCTCACATTTTATTAAAACTGCATTTAAAATAGATCCTAGACTTGAAATATAAAACTATAAAAAGGTAAAAGAAAAAATTTGTGGTCCCTAGTGTAAGAATTGCTATCGAGCCCATGATCAATAAAAGGAAAATAGATCAGTTGGGCCCTGTTGGAACTGAAAACTTTTACACCGCAAAAATCAATGTGAATAGAATGAAAAGACAAGCTGCATTTGTATTTGGAGAAACCAGGCAAGGGTAGCTCGGCTCCATATGTGTTACTTCTGACAAATACTAGTGAACCTTCAGTTATCTCAAAGTTTAAAATGTAATTTCAGAAAGCAAATGAAATCAAAACTGTTCACAAATTTTAAGACCGTAGCTGGTCATTTCATCTCACTTGACAAGTTACTGTTGAGAAAATGAAGGCACAAAATAAAGTCACAAGTTCTGGTGCCTCAGTTAAGTTTTTTGCCTCCACTCACAGTTCTGCAGTACAGAAGCTAGGTCTTATATTCTGTTTACTCCCATATTACTTTAAGTCATGTTACACACATATAAGAACAGTAAAATCTGTTGTGTGGAAACCCCAAAATGTAAGTAAAATGAAAAATAAAGAATAGACAGTAGGAAAAAGCAAGAGGGACCTTTGGCATATAGGAAGGGAGCTGAAACTCAGGAGGGGCAGTGGACGGCAGGGAAAGGAGATTAACACAAAAAGAGGGATTGTGAAGTATTGTGTAGGATACAAGCACCAAGTCCTAAGGGATCGTGTGATAATCATGTATTACAAACATATGTTAGAAATATCTTTATGAAAAGGGGACCGAGATATATACAAGAGGAAAGTAGAGGAAGGGGAGGGGAAGGGTTTAAAGAAAATCAGCAATGCCATGTACATGTACCAACTCCCTATATAAGTGTAATAATAGTGTACCAATAAAAATTTTTAAAAATCTGTTGCCTGAGTACATAGGGAAAGGAAAGATTTTTGTTTATTGAAATATATTAGCACGTTTCACAGCTATGACATAGAAAGTCTAAAACAAGGTCCGTTCCACTTACCTGATTCAAAAATTTCCAAAAATGGTCATTTAGGGATTGATATTTGTGTTTAATTTTACTGGGATTTTTTTAAGACAGGGTCTCACTATGCAGTTCAAGCTGGCATTGAGCACACTGTGTACCCTAAGCTGGCCTTGAATTCGTGTTGATCCTCCTGCCTCAGCCTCCCCAGTGCTATCTTACAGATGTGTGCTACCACACCCAGAAGTTGAGTTAGATGGTCACTTTTCATGTCTCAGAAGTGAAATTTACACAAAGATGTAGAGTAAAAATTCTTACCCTTAACTCTGTGTTCTGCTCCATCAATTCCTTATTAGAAACTAGTATTGTTAGCTGTTTAGGGAGGGATTTATGAATTTTCAAGGAATATATATGTTTATGTTTATGTGTTTTCTGTATTAGCATTCTTACGTAAATGATAGCATACAATATATACTTATTATTAATCACACTTTCCCCTCTGAACCAGATGGGTTGGATATTTTCATATATCCACACATGAAGAATGTACTTGTGTTCTAGGGCCACCATTGCAAAGAACCATAAATGAGGAGGCTTAGCCAACAGGAACCTACTTTCCCGCATGTCCAGATGTTAGAAGTTTGAGATCACAGTAGCAAAAATGCGGGTTCTTTTTGAACACAGTGAGACACAATCGCTTCTCTTCACGGTGCCTAGCTTTCAGTTGTTTGGTATAAAACTTTGGTGTTCTTGCCTGTTAGATCTCCCCCTCCGTCGTCACCTGGCACCTTCCCTTTGAGTATCTCCATCCCCAGTTCTCTCTTTTTAAGGACAGAACACTAGTGGAGTAGGGTCTAACTTTCTAACCTTATTTTATTTGTTTGTTTGTTTGTTTGTTTGTTTGTTTGTTTGTTTTGAGACAGGGTCTCGCTTTGTGGTTCAGGCTGGCTCTGAGCTCACTATGTAGCTCAGGCAAGCCTCGAACTCAGCAATCCTCCTGTCTCTGCCTCCCGAGTGCTGGGATTAGAGGCGTGAGCCCCCATGCCAGGCCATTTTATTTTATTTTTGAGACAGGGTCTCGCTTTGTAGTTCAGGCTGGCTCTGAGCTCACTATGTAGTCCAGGCAAGCCTCAAACTCAGCAATCCTCCTGTCTCTGCTTCCTGAGTGTTGGGATTACAGGCATGAGCCACCATGCCCAGCCCTTACTTTATTTTTGTAATGTATTTCACTGGTGCATTTTATACAGACACCATGATCACATTTAACATTGAGAATTTGTACCTGTGCATGACCCACCAGGATTGCCATTTTTTTCTCTTTCCCCTGCCCTCCCTACAACCTCCACCCCTTATACACACAAGCTTTGTTGCCTTTCTTCCCAGCCAATTTTTCTTTCTCTTCTTTAATAACCTCATTTTAACTTGATTACCTCTATAAGAACTCTATTTACAGATGGGGGTTAGGCCGTTAGCCTTGAATTTGCTGGGGAGGTACAATTCGACTCCTAACGGAATGCTTAGCCATTCTTTTAATGGCCACGGTGTCCATTACATGAGTATACAGTGATTTATTTAAGCAGTGACCTAGACAATTTGGGGTTTTCATTCAGTTTTTTCCCCTAATAGTAGCATAAGTGTCATAAAATAGAATTATAGTACCTGAGGCTTATCAAGATCCTGTTTAAACAGTGATTATCTCTGTAAACGTCAAGTGCCATGAAGGCAAGATGTATTAACGGAAGATGAGAGACAAATTTCATAGGAAATAATAAATAGTTAAGAAGAGTCTGAGAATATATAATAAGGAATAAATGTCTCTCTGTGAATCACCAGAGGGGTTTATCTTCCCCGGTATTAAGTGTATCATGTAACCCTTGTAACTCAGGTGGTATAGTATCAGAGTATCTGTTCAAAAAGAGAGATGGTGAAACAAAATTCAGACACGAGAAGTAGATCAAATTATTCTGAGGAAATATTATATGGTGATAGTGCTAATTCAATGAAAAATGAGTTTTATTCAATAAATACTGTCAGCACTGTCTACCATCTATTCTGGAAAACAGATTCTCTCAGCTCATGTGATATAAAATAAATTTCAAGTGTATTAAAGTTTTTAATGTAAAACTTTAAAAGAACAACTGAAAACAAAATTCAAAGCAAAATGACAGACTATGTAGATATTCACAACCTGTACTGCCTAGAAAGATGCCTACCCCTAGTGTACAAATCAATTTATAATAAGTTAATCCAATAGAAGCCTGGCAAAGGATATGGAGATACATATTCATAGAATAGAACAACCAGGTGATTGGGAAATAGAACTTAGGAGAAAGTCCCCAAAGAAATAAGACACCAATTCCATTCAATGGATGGGCAATATTTAAATAAAGAATAATTACTTCTAAAGGAAAAAGGCACTCAAATATTCTGGTAGAACTTGAATTGTACTTACAATTTGGGCTTCCTGAAGACAGTATTCTTGCCCTCAGTCCTGGGTAAAGTTCGTAAGGTTACAGGTGCTTGAGTCTGTGAAGTAGCAAGTGTAGCCACCTTAAAAGTTTTCTGTAGTTTGCACCCAACATTCAACTTGTTAAAGAGTTTGTGACTTACTACTGGACTGCTGCAAATCCAGTGGGCTGTGGATAAGCAGTGGGCAAGGCAGTGCCTTCAGACTGTGCCGTTGTGATGTCTTCCTCTCTCCATGGTGTAAGTGGAAATAAGTTTGTGGGCCCATTTCACCCCAACTTGCCCACTGAGCTTTATGAAGAGCTAATCTCTGTGGCATTTGCACAATGTTGCTTTGCAAATGTGATGATTTAGACCTAGATCTTTTCCTTCGTAGTTGGTCTCATTTCCTTATACACATAGTGTTCTATAAGAGAGATGTGTGCATCCCATTTGTGTTTAATTGATTAAAACTCTTAAAGCAGATTCACAGTGCTACACACAGTGTGACTCAACCTTCAGCAACACGTGAGAGCTCATTAGAATGTGGAAAACCAGGCCCTACTTTAGAACTTGTGGATCAAATCCTGCATGCAAAAAGATCCCCAAAGGATTTGCATACTTTATGGTATGTGGAGAAGTATCACATCCGTGCACATATGCAATCATGTTCAACACTGAGAAAAAAGAAAAATGCAAAGGATCATAAGTTCTCAGGTAGAGATTTATAGTTGCAACTGTATGACCTTCACCTTGGGGACATTTATTTTGTCATCTCTGGATTTGAGGCCTAAATAATATTTCATAATATTTGTATTCTGGAGTATCTGTGGCAACTTTGAAAAAGAAACAAAGTGATCTAGGATATTCTCACCTAAGGTTTAGAGAACTTTCCACTTTGGCAAGAGGGAGGGTGAGATTGCCTGGGGAGAATATCTTAAAAAGTAATGCTGTTGAAAAAGAAATTTCAAGGGCCCTTGTAGAAACTACAAGACAGTGAGCAAAAGATACAGAGCCAGGGAGAGACAGTAAAGACTAAGAAGCTGAGAAAGAAGTGCATTTCAACGATGAGGAATGGTTGGGGCAGTATCAGGGCCTAGCTGACAGCAGAGCAAACTAGATGTGAACCGTACTTCTGGGGTGTCACCACATAGGCTCATGATGACATGATCAAAGAACTGACACTGACCCGGAGTCAAGACATCTTATTATGAATTGAGAATTGGGGGAATATCAGAGGATGCAGGTAAAAAGAGAGGAATTTGAAGAATGAGGCAGTCGCTAGAGAGGAAAGTCGCCACCACCCCAACAACAGGAGGATAGATTCAGGAACTCATTATTACAAGTTCTAATTCATTACATTGTCAGAAATTGTAGAGTCACTGATAAAGAACTAAAACGTGTCTTTGTCTTTTACAGAGACAAAAGTTATGGTCTGATATTGACCCTCACTTGTTTACTTATTCATTCATTGATTCATTTGATAGTCTTACTAAATTACCCAGGGCAAGACTGGAACTTGTCATCCTCTTCTGATTATAGGGCTGTGCCATCATGTGCCATTGTGAGGAGCACCTTTTTGAATAATATGGTAATTTTGCTCATTATGTAAATTGTCTTAAAGATTTATACAAACTCCATTGGCAGGCTTTCTTGATGAGTGTGTCTTGATGACTTGCTTTACATTTACAGTGTCATTGAACTTACACCAGTCAGCAACTGCAGTTCAGTAGCCCATGGGCATCTGACTTTATTTTATCCCTTCAAGAACTAGAGATGCAGTTGTAGGAAAAGGAATTCAAGAAGCAGCAAGTTGAAAGAAAATTGGCTTATCAAAGAGACAACCTTCTATTACAATGACAATAATGTCAAAAATATATATACCATATACACACACGCACAAAGGAGGAGAGCAAACACTAGCAATGTATAATTCTGCTCGATTACATATTTGCCTAGACACAAAAGCATTCTTTGCATAATATGTATAATTCATAGATTGCCTCTCTTCAGAGCTCTTCCTACCACCTTAATATTATTTTTCTTAGATGATTCACAAAACACTTTGTTATCTTCCAATATTTCCTGTCACTGTTATAAGCAGAATTATTCAGGTTGTAGCCAAGGAAATGAATGAAACAGTATGCCTTTCTCCTCCCAATTCTCAGTATTTTATTCTGGAGTGTCTAGAATATCCTTGAAGGAGAAATTACCTCAGGACAGCCTGAGAGTGTGTGTATCAGAGAGCAGAGTTGAGTCCTCTCCCCTTAGCCCAGTTGATTTTTTTTTCCTCTTTTACACTTGTATTTCAGTAGCATGTCTGTGCTGGTTGTATGTGTTCCTGTAAACCTAAATTTTCTTCTTTTTGCTGGTATAGAACACATTTTATCTTTTCATTCCTCCATCCTGTCTCCTTTCACTCTTATGAAAACTGAAACCTAAGCTCTTGTTAAAATTGGAACAACCATCTCAACACACTATTGTTTGAAAGATTTGTCTGTTTAATAAGCATAAACTGAATGTTTGATAAGTGTCAAACATAAAAATAGATTTAAGGGGGCCGGAGGGTTAGCTCAGTGGTTCCGGCGCCTGCCTTGCAAGTGCAAGGTCCTGAGTTCGATCCCCAGTAACCACATACAATGTTGGGCATGGTGACTCACGCCCACCAGCAATCAATACCGCATACCACAATGCCGGACGTGGTGGCTCACGCCTGTAATCCCAGCACTCGGGAGGCAGAGACAGGAGGATTGCTGAGTTCGCGGCGGCTTGCCTGGGCACCATAGTGAGCTCAGGGCCAGCCTGAACTACAAAGCGAGACCCTGTCTCAAAAAAAAAAAAAAAAAAAAAAAAAAAGAATAGATTTAAGGATCTAAGTGGTGAAATCTTTGGCCTCAGGGAATCTAGGGTGGTGATGGTAGACCTTTCAGAGACTAGTTCCCAAACTGCAGCCCTAACCCCACTTATTTGTCATAAGATGCCAACATTTGCAATTAAATCTGAAGCCTGAGGTTTTAGTTTAGAAGATTGTTATCCCGTGCTCAGCTGCTAGGGCGACCTGGTTGACAGAGAGGGCTCTGTGTTCCTTTGCTGCATATATGCCATGGGTTTGCCGCCATTGGTCTAAGGTATTGGGGAGTCAAATTAGCAAATAAGTTATGGTGCTACATATTGCATGTTCAAACAGAGCTTTGTCCCAAAATCTTTACGCTGTGACTTGGAGATGACTATGTCTCTGATGCTGCCCTGGGAAGCTTTATGACCAGGTAAATGACGATGCACGGGGTGACAGGACGCTGGACAATCTGCTTCACCTTTAATTCCCTATAGATTTTATGAGTGACCACATACGAAATAGTTGGCAATTCTCTTACTACCTTACCTTTTCCAAGTGCCCTTCTGAATTCTGTCACACATAATTTCCTGGGCCATACTGGCTTTTCCTCCACTCTTTGCTGGTCAACATCCTAAGCATTATACTGGAATGACTGTCTTTCTCAGCTGCTCAGTGGTCAGCCATTCCTAATTCTCCAACCAGTTGTGTTTTGTCATTCTCTAAACCTCTGTAGCTATAATTTAGACTTTATTTGTGTTAGACTGTGCTTAATAATAGAACACTCTCCATCTTTATAATTAGACTATTAAACTCTTTGAGATGATATTTTTTTTCGTTTTGTGGCCCCCTGAAGTATACAGTAGAATACCTTGAAATAAATGGACAGTAAATAAATCCCAACAAATGTTAAGTTAAATTGTTCCAGTGGTGTATTTAATTTAGTGTGGCCTTCAGTGCTAACGTAATGCTAAAATAAATGCCAGTCTAATCCTGTTTCTGACTATTATTTATTTAACTTCCTAATCTACTAGTTGTGACTAGTATCACTGACATGTTAGATATAAATTTATTTTTGCATTGTTTTAAATGTCATCAGGTGATTCATTTCACATAATTTATTGAAAGTGCTCAGTGAGAAGCACAGTAGGAGGGCTTGGGCCCAGTGTGCACACTTAGGAGCACGAGCAGGCCAAATGTGCCACACGCCTGAGGTGTGCATCAGCTTATGCCACGCGTGTTGTGCTCACAAGAACCAAGGTTGGTTTCAAACAAGGGGCCCCCACATGGATGGTTTCCCGAGCCACGGCGGAGGCGAGTATGCCTGGCCATAGGCCGAGCTTCCCTAAGTCGACTGATGAGTAACCCTGTTGTTCTTAAGCAGAGGACGTAAGGAGTTCAAATGAATGTCATTTCTGGATAATTAAATAACCTCGTGACCATTAAATTCACGTGTCTATTTTATCATCAGTATTTAGCACCTATTTTACAGTGTCTTTTTTTACATTGGATCTCATGTATATTTTGTGTTTGATGAATATCTAGTACCCAGATGGCTCATGAATAAGATATTTTTTGGTGCTTGTATCATTCATTATCTGTGTACTTAGCATACACATGCTCTACTTGCTAACTACTTATTCTTAACATATTCCAAGAACAAATTATGAAGATGCCTTTTTCCCTGAATTCCTCATTCAGTGATTTCAAGTTGGTAGTTTGAAATCAGCCATAGTGAGATTGCTTAGACAACAGAAACTGGCAAATGCTACATTTAGCGCCCCCTCTAATCCAAAGGCTAATCATTTGCCATTTAGTAGCATTCCACTACGTACATCTCACTCCTTCAAGACCTGTCCCTCCCTGCACTCCATGATGCAAACAAAATATCTTCATTGCTAGCTTCTGGCCCTCCATACACACAGTTCCCTTTCTTAGGAATGGTTTATCTCTGTCTTCTCACTTTTGCCTAAGTAGTCCATAATGTCCTTTCAGACAACAGCTCACAGGATTCTTCCTGATGATTCAAACCTGGGCCCTATATCTTTACTGTTCTACCTCAGCAATTCACCCCTTGCCAGATGGTATTTTGATGGTCCATAAATTTGTATTACCTTCTAAATTTTAAGTTTCTTGAGGTCTTCCTATAACTGTTCGAAATACTTAAATGCCTGCCACATAATAAATGATTGAAGCATTAATAAATGCCAGACTGGAATGAGTGACTAGTCGATGAATGTTCCTTTTGTATCAAAGTGATAACATTTTATATATGACTATACTTAGGGAAGAACACACAGGGCCACTGCCTGATGTAGCCCTTTTAAGAAATCATAACATAGAATTGCATCAACATCTGCCTGAACAAAGAACCCAGAAATAGTGGTTCTCCCAACCAGCTATGAGCTAGTATAGATTTAGCCATATTTAAATCACAAGAAGTAGTTAGGTGAGATGTGACATCTAAGGACATGACTCTTAATGATTGCAAAGTCCCACTTGTGACATTTACAGAACAAAGAAATACTCCAGCAGTACCTGAGGCCAGTCATATCGATCTCTTTGGGGGAAAACAGATATCAAGTATGTTTAAGCCCTAGTGATTCCAACACAACCAAAGTTGAACTTAGTTCTGTCTCTCCTTTTCCTGTCACATTAGGTGAGAAGCAAACGAAGGGTTTTAACAGCTCGCTCTAGATTCTTACAAATTTTTCTTACACACTCATAAATAGTTTCATCAGTAATTTGTGAACAGTCCATATGTTAGCAAAGCTTGATTGAAAAAAATCCTGCTCCTACGCATTCTGATCCCATCTTGACACTGCATAACTGTTGCCGAAGGCAATTTCAACAATGAAGAAGTGGGAGAAATGACATTTTATGTAAATATGTGTTCATTTAAAATCAGAAGGACGTATGTAATGATATTGTTTAAGATCTTAAATGAAGGACAATACTTAAGATTCCTCTGTAATCAACTTTCTCAGCAGTAGAAAGCATTGTCTTTTCTTTACAGCTATTAAGCATATGGCTGAGAAAATGTTATTCTTCAAGTCTTCAGATTTGAAATGTGACTTTATGTTAAAGCACAGCCTTTCTCATGTGTATCTATCTCTAGGCACATTTGAAGAGTTGATATTGATCATTTTTTCAACTTAAAAGTAATGACTGTAGGTGTCAAGATAGATGAAGATTGTTAACACACCAAAATACATTGATATACATGTGTGTATACATATACATATATATATATATATTTGTTTAAAACAAAGAAAATTAAAAATGGGCTCTAGATTCTTTTTGCTCAGTATTTCTAGCATTGGCAGGCAGCAGCCAATCCCTTGCATCTAGTTACCTGGTTTTATCTTTTGCAGGCCCTAACCATGGACTAGACACTAATGGAAATGTGTTAGTGACAATCTGAAATGATAGATTTTCCCAGAAGAGACCACTAAAGAAGGGCCTAATGGTAATGCTCCATAGAAGTTTAGTTCAGCTCAGCTCAGCCTTTACAATCCCAGGTGGGGAGCTAGATCAGTGTTTGTCAAAGGCAAAATCTGTACTCAAACCTCCTGGAAGGCTGGTCAGAACACAGGTACTGGACTCCCAGGTTCTCTGATTGAGTTAGTTTGGGGTGGGGTTTGAGAATTTGCCTCTTGAACAATTCCCGGAGGATGTTGCTGGTCCCATGACCTTCAGTCTTTGAAACCCACTGCTCTGCAGAAAGAGAAAGCTGTCTCTGTGCTTGCTAGATTTCCCCAGGACTTTTTCTAATTTCTCAGCAGACCTATTGTTCTTGTTTCTTTGTTTCTGTAATAATAGTAAAAATAACAACAGCTGTTTCATTAAATAGTAAACACCAAGGTCTATACACATCAACATCCACAAACCTTTGAGGAAGGTACCGTTATCTTCTCCATTTCACAGATGAGGAAATAGGAAATTTCCCAGAGGTCATGGAGCCTGAATGAGACTCTAACCCGTGTCTGTTTGACTTCAAAGTCCAGAATCTTTTTTTGTTTTTGTTTTTTCCGAAGTCCAGAATCTTAACACGTTTCAAATGGGTTTGTTTTGTGCTCAGATTTTCATCACTCTAGTACTTGGGATACTAGACTGCACAGTGGAGAGGCTAGAGGAAGCGGCACAGTTGAGCAGATGTTTTGGGCCAGTACCTGAGCACCCTAGTAAAGGAAGAAGACAGTGATTGTCTCCTCCCAGTACCATGCTGGCTGCTCTCCCTCTCCCTGATTTGCAAAGAGCAGCTCCCCCAAGGAAATCCTGAAGTTTCTAAGTATAGGGCAGCATTCAGTAACTATTCTTGGGGCTGAATCCTAAAATGCTCATGGTGTACATTTTGATTCTATTTTTATTTGTAGGAATGAAGTAAATGTTTTGTCAAGAGGGTCTCTATGGTGTCAAGCACAAAAGAACCTTAGGCTTTAAATTATGTGTCAAAAGTTAGAAGCCAGTGTTTGTTTGTTGTTTTGGTTATTTGTTGCTAAGTGACAGAATGGTTCATTGGTAATGTAGTTTAAGAAAATTCCTCCCTTTTTCTGAATTCACACATGATAATTCCTCATTTACAATTTTGCCTACACATAGAAATAAATACAGATCTCCAGTTATGAAGATCTCTAGGATCTGAGGCTTGCTGTTTTGGCTTTAAGAGCTCTGACCTAGTCCTTAAAATTGAAATGGCTTTCTATGTATGTGTTTGGAATTAAACTCAAAGCACATCTTTTGAAACTGAGGAACTCTAATGGCATGGTTTTTCAGCAGTTGGTGAGTTTTTTTGTGTTTTTTTTTTTTTGCTCTAAATGTGATGATTGAATCTAGTTTATATGCAAAGAAATATAGGAAGTTTTACAGATTTGATCAAATCCTATGTATGTAGTGCATGCATCTGTTCACTTTGTTGTCCTTGGGAGTTCATGGTCCTGCACAGCACTGTGGAGGCACACACTGGGGAAACATGTAATATCATCGAACGGATGCTGTATATATCCTGGCTCTCATTATGGGTTAGTAGGTGGACATGTGGCCCAAACCCAGAGTGCCAGGGTATGGACTCTAGTAAACCTCAGCCAGTAAATAGAGTAGATAAGAAAAACCTCACTGTGGTCATGCCACATATGCCTAGAGGATCCCAAACAGCAGGAATCTGGTCAGTGAAGCACTCTTGATTGTTTTCTTCTTGATTGTTTTCTTCTTGTCTTTCTTTGCCCCACTGTGTTTTCTAGGATCACCTCCTGAACATACTGCTTGTCACTCCCTCATCCTCTGCTTCATGAGGAACCTAGTTGAGGCACTCTGATGGCATAGGTGTCATTACATTGGAAATACAGAAGTACAGACACCTGAAGAAGATACTGTACTGTGTGTGTGTCCCTAATTTGTACAGCAGTAAACTATTCTGCATTTGAATGATTTAGTGCCCAAGATTACCAGTCAGTATTGAAAAGAGTTCAAATTGGACATACTTGGAGTAGAATAAAAATGAAATGGTTGAAATTGGGCAAGATGCCCACCCAAGTGCTTTGATATCCGATTGCATAATTAAACAAGTAAAGGCGAAAGGAAATTATTAACAAGTCTATCTTTAAATGCAGCTGATGTCCAAAGAAGTCATGAAGAAAACTCTTTGTGTTGATAAACTGAAAGCCTGTTCTAGCAGACTTCTGTGTTTATTGTTCTGCTTCTGACCATTTTATTCCAAACAAATGGATTTGCTTGTCACTCTTCCCCACCCTTCCCTAGCACAGGGCTCCCATTCTTTGGAACAGTAACTAATTCAGTTCCAGGGAGAATATGAAAAGGGAGGGTGTATATTTTTTTAAAAAACTGAAATGAAAAGTAGCCTAAGTGTGGCCTATTTCCAACGTGGGAGTCTGTGGCAGAGGATGATGGGAGATATGAAACATCAGTTGACTGACTCCTGGGGATTCCTGAAGCTCTGATGCCACCCTGGAGAGTGGCAAATGCTCTTTCACACCTTCCTTGAATTGCAGTTTGAATGATTCATAACCAAGGACTGATGCAGTCTAAGTGGACTGTGTGGCTTGTTTGTAACTTGCTAAGTTCAGAGATTCCAAAATAACCTTAAACTTAGCCTATGTTATAACACGTGTATTAACCCAAATACTGTAACTGTTAGTTGAAAATCTCATGCCACCCTACTTGTCCCTTGTTTTACTGGTAATATTATCAGACTCATGGTGCTGAAAACCCATTAGTCACTTTTCAAAATATCTAGAGAAGTTATATTATTGTAAATCACAATTTCCTAGGTACAAATTTACACATATGTTTTGACCATGAGCCACCAAACATGGCACTGTGGTATGTGGTACTGATTGCTAGTAGGCGTGAGTCATCACGCCCAGTATTGTTGACTGTGGTTATTGGAGATTGAACTCAGGATTTTGTGCTTGCTAGGTAGGCATCAGAACCACTGAGCTAAATTTCTGGCCCACCTGTAGAATTTTTGCATGTTGGAAATCGCTTTACATTCTTGCAACATTGCATTCAGGGTTTCTATTCAAAGAAAAAAAATAACTTTGCCTAGACCTTGGCCATTCTTTTACACCCTCACTCCTTCAGAATAGTTGACCTCAGTACAGATTGTGTGATACTTCAGGTCATCTTTAATTTGCCCAGATATTTTCAGAGGAGACAGAAAATCATTTTCTTTCACTTAAAACATAAATGAGTGAGATAATGATTTTTAAGAGGAACAATAAGGAAGGGTCTAAGTTTACATTTCATTGCTGTCTTTTTCTTTCATAAAAAATGTTTTTTTTGGGCCGGAGGGTTAGCTCAGTGGTTCCGGCGCCTGCCTCGCAAGCTCAAGGTCCTGAGTT